>JAYJME010002664.1:0-13317 GCA_036873775.1 Costaria costata | reverse complement strand
GGCGTAGGAATTGATGTTGTGCCTGTCGTACCCAGTACGCTGGCATGACAGTGCGTGGTACGATGCATTTTTTGTAACGCATTATCTCTGTGTCGTAGCTTGTGACCACAGAGCGTTGTTTCTCCTCAAGGTGAATAATCAGCACGGACAGCTATTAATAGTGGGTGTGCTGGATATCGACGAGTAGAAGAACACACACATGGTTCGTCTGTCAAGTCTAGACTGCTGTTCGCAAAAGTCTACGGTCCAGCGAATACATGCAATAGTCACGGCATGGAATTGCCACTGCGTGCACCAGGTGGCCTGGGAGCAGCAGAACTATCGCGCGCCAACACCACACCTAACACTTAACCAAAGTTCAAAGTCCTCACTGCCGTACTGCTGTACTGGCACTGCTGTGCATTCAAGTCAACGTGCAGTGCTTGTTTCCGACCCCCCAACGACAGCAGTATACGTGCCGGAATACCAGGTATGGCATGGATCAGAAAAAGAGATGGCACACGGCACACCCACCTAACACACGCGCAGGCGCTGGTATAGGTTTGCACTCACCACACATAAGTCCGCCTAGAACGTTCCTCATGCAGCGATGCACTCTGGTTGGGTATCTCGGACGCAAGTCTGGCTCGCCCCTTCCCAACCTTCGCGTGCTCGCGTGCTCGATTCTGCGTGTTTTTATTTTTGAATTTCCAACGGTTTATAGAGCCCTGCATGGCGTTTTCATACCTGGGTTCTGGGATGGAAGAGATTAATCAATCATCCATCCAATCAGCGCAGCGGTTACGGCGGTTTTACGCCGCATTTTCTGGATTTTGCATTTTTTCACGTTGGGAACCTGACCACACAAGGGCAGCGAGGCAGCAGCAGCAACAGTCCTACTGTATGTAGCCTACGCAGTCCTTGTTTCTTGAGGGTCCACGCAGGCATCGCATAGCTCGCAAGACGCAAGTCCAGTGGCTCTTCGCCTAGCTGCTGGGTCGTCCGAGCCTCCTTGCACACACGGCTGTTCGAGGTTTAGGGTCGAGCTGTTTCGAAAGATCACCTCTCCTACTTGTTCGTACTACTACAGCAGTACTGCTGTCTGCGTTCAGCAACGATGGCATCCAGGAGGGATGCGCGACGGGGAAGACAGGCATCGGCAACGCCGCGCTTCGACGAGGAGGAATGGGGGCGTTTCGAGGAGAAAGAAGCGGACGTTTTTGACATGATGGGTCCGTGTAGCTACGGTGAGAGGGCATATCCTCGGGGTGACGGTTTTGTGAACGTGAAAGAGCGCCTGCATCGTTCGTTCGTGGCGTGCGCGGCTGCGGCAATCGAAACGAAAGACAGAGAGTGCTTGCCTGCGGATTCGATTTTTTACCGGAAAAGGCAGCACTGCACCAACATGATGATGAATATAGGTGATAGGCGGCTAGCATACGAACAAAACGCGCGTGTGACGTGTGAGAGCATGTGGACGACCCCCCAGCCCTATCGGACGATCTCATGTGGGCATCCACGTTCGAGAGTCCGGGGCACGAGAGCATAATAAGGCGTGGTGTCGGTGTTGACGGGAAACGCTCTGCCGCGTGCTTACTCGGTATTCAATTATTCAATTTCCACGATCGCGACGTACGGTACTGCTGTAGATATCATCGATCTGGTCGCACCATCACTTTGTCCGTAAATTTAAGGACCTTTTGAATATTTATATTAAGCAACAAACGGTTCTTACATCTTCGGACGTAATGGTGTACCAGGTACAGTACCATACATGACACAACGAGTGGAACTTACCGGCTTTGATATTAATAGT
Organism: Costaria costata; assembly: GCA_036873775.1. NCBI lineage: Eukaryota > Phaeophyceae > Laminariales > Agaraceae > Costaria > Costaria costata. The sequence continues at coordinate 11,522 of JAYJME010002664.1, read as the reverse complement.
ACAAAGTGCGTATCATACGCTCGCTTGCGGTATGCGTTGTACCTGGAGGAAATATCTATGACATGTTGTACTGCTTGCTACTGTGCTCGTACGTAGCGCGCCCGTACACGTGAGGTCGACGAGAGTGTAGCCAGCAGGGTTCGAGGTACTGCGCTCACACGCCCAGCGACGTAATCTGATATCTTGCTCGTGAGAAGCATAGTCTTTCAATATTTTGTCATACTGCACCCCGGGGCTATGATAGCAGTTTTCGTGCTCATGATGACTCTGGATATCATACCCGTCAATAATTCCATGGGGCTAAAGATACCAAGCGGACCAGTGGTTATACCATCCACGGAAAAGCGTAACCGCAAGCAAAGCGTGTTGTCCTTGTAATCAATACTACTTACCAGGTATAATGTATGTGTATCTTCATGAGGGCAGTGCATGAAGATCAACGTATTTTCTTTGGTCGCTGCTGCTGCTGCTGTTATGCTGGACCGGTATGCACGACGAGCTCATCATGTTGGGCAAATCACCGCCGTCACAGCAGTACGAGCAGTCGCCCATGTAGCATGTCCACACATAATTGCAGATCCACGAGTGTATGATACTCACTCCTGTTTAACTTGCGTGGACTACTGCTTGCTGCTGCTGCGGTACGTTACCGCCGTAGTGAGGGCGAACAAGCATACTTGGATATACTGTCGGGCTGATTGAAACAAAAAATATATATACCAGATACCTCTTGGGTATGCATACCTGAGGTACCTGGTACTCGCATATAATATATCATACGTACACATAGCTCTTTTTACAGTATCAGTACCACGGCTTGTCCAGAATGCCGCTGAGGGTTAAACCTCCTACGAGTTGAGGCCGGATATTATGCGATATTATTTTTGTGATTGAAAACGGAAGGAAGTCGGGTTTTCCACCTGCAAAAAATCGCACGACATCGTTGTTCGATGTGCTATCTTATGGTATTTTGGTTTTATTTCATGGGGGATCAGGAAAAGCAGAACAGAGTTCAGATTTTGAACTCCACGACACGAACGAGTGATCCGTGCCGGGTTGGGCGATCAACCTTCGTCGCCAGCTCCTTCAAGAAAGGGAACGGAATACGGAACCTCTTGGGGAGCTGCGTGAGGCTGGACCAGCAAGAAGCTGTCGCTTTCACGGAGCACGAGCTGCTTGCGGCTGTCGCACGAGTCAGAAAAACCCGTAAGACCTTGGTTAGACCGCTGTCTTGGTTGTCTCGAATTTGTTTTGGTGGCGCAGCTGCTGTTGGGCGGCCACCACACACACGTTATCGGCCAAAGCTACTATACTGATGCTCTCCCTCTCCGTGGTGGTCGATGCACGGGTGCTGTGCCCCTGCTCTGTACCAGAGTAGCCACGCCAGTATCGTCGTGACCTTCATAGCCCACAGATCCCCAGTCTATAATCCATACACAGTTGTACAATGCCTCCGAGGTCTCGTGCTAAAGCGTTTTCAATCACTTTCTGAAATATCACCAAGTGGTTGAAAAAGGCCGCCTAAAAAAACCATTTGGTCAAATTTTATCATCGATAAAATCAAGGAGGAACTTTTTTCCCACCAAACAGGCCCCATAAGATGCGATTCTGATCAATTATGATAAGATTTGGGACCAGATACCCCGAAACCCCCGTAAAGATGAATATATTCACCCAAAATACTACTGCATAAGATCCGGCCTTAGTGTCGCTGATACATTTGATTTGTGATTCGTTGATCTTCTCACCGCTTTATTAGTCATTACCTAGGGGGAAGACGCGACCAGCTACCACCCTTCGCCCGGGATTGCAGTGCCCATGTGGCGAAGGGTGGGTGCTGCGCGCTATTAATAGCAAGGTATGATGCATCGCGGGGTCGGTTTGCACCCACCGCGAAGGATAAAACACATAACAGGGTTTATTTACCCTCTGTAGTACACCGTTTGCCTGAATTACGAGTGGAGATTCTGCAGTCTAAGTGGGTGCCCCCCCTCTAAACGAAGGAGGTTTTACTAACCGAAACGTACCGCACCAGCCTGGCTTGGGGGGCGTACTTTGTCACTACTCTCCATGTCGACACGCCCAGCAGTGTCCAGCCATAGGACCGAACTGGCGTTAGCCTACTGCCCCCTAGGGGCCCAGCTGATCATAGCCTACCGAAAGGGATTGCTGGCGGAGTGCTGGCCGGCGGACTCAACAATGAGTATCCTCTGACCACTCTTGTGCGACGCTAAATATGTGCAGTTGTTTAACGTGACCGTCGTATTCTATGGACAGCTTGGTTTAGGATTCGTCACGAGAACCGAAGCGCGCTTCGACCTCGATGCCGTCTGAAATTGCAACGTGTACCTGTCATCATACTACTCACTCGGGACGGGGAGTAGCACCCGCGCCTAAGCTAGCCGCAGAAGCAAACGCAGGCCGTATACTTCGAAGTACGTTGTCTGGACCCTCGCGTCAGCACGAGAGGGGCCTCCTTTTACGGAAACGAGTCGTTGGTGAAGCACTTTGCCCCAACGCTGCCACCATCTTGAGTCCCATTTACAAACAAGCAGAATTGCCACATTCGGGTGCAACATGAATGGATTGAGGGCAGTGAGGTGATCGTATGTTGCCGTGATGCTGGTTTGGCCTAAATGCCGACTTTGGAGTCTCGACGTGACGCCGCCGCCGCCTTTATCACGCGGTGGTGGTGAGCTGCATCCAATAATTCGTGGTTCGCTTGGCCAGAATTAATACATAACTGAGGTTGGCCATAACACGCGCTTCTGCGCAATGTAACACGTTCTGAATATATGCAATCAATGCACTACGTCGGCGAACGGCGGCATGCGAGGAAAAACGTAGACCGTGGTCAGGGGGGATGTGAGGGAATAAAGGGTCTAGGAGAAGGCGGCAGTCAACGCCTTTTGTGTTGCGCATCACACCGAACTGCTTATTGCAGTAGGCTGCTGGTTTTCCGACACCGGTAGTTCATCGCGTCGAGCAAGCATGTCATGTGCTGGTGCAACTGGTAGGTGCACATCAACCAAGGGTGGTAAAACACCGACCGTGAGAGCGCTCTCAACCACGAAAAATAACGCACACGCCACACAAAAAACAGCTGGGAGCTGCTGACTGTTGGCTGCTTGCTGGCTCTCGCGCCCGGCACACCACACGTGCTGCGGCGCCACAAGCATGCTGCTGCACCACGCTACGAACAGAACGCAGAGCATCAGCGTACGAGCGCAGAACAGCAGCGTACACACGCATGCGTGAGCAGACCACACAATACTGCGGACTCTTGTTGGGCATGCTTCAAGCTGCGGCTGCTCATGTCGTAGCTTCTGATTTCAATATTTCCAACGCTCCATGGAGCATGCCAAGTTTATTAATTACGACTTATCGTCTCTACCGCTACTGCATGAACAAACGTGAACACTGCTGTCTTTGCTCAAGCGCTCCCACCAGGGGTGCGTGGCGCCGGGACACGCACCCGCCCAAGGAGTCGTTTTATTGAGGGGGGGGGTGGGGGCATACCATACACTTGGGAAACCTCTTGAAGCTATCCTGGCCACCTTTCCCCCTATCTGGGTATGACCCGGCCGATTTCTCACGCGGAACAGAAGAAAGGGACGCACACCGTTCGACATACCACACCGAGATACACGGACGTTTGTCGTCACAAAGCAACAAAATAGCCTCCAGCCTTTTCATGTACAGGCACTGCAGTAAACCAAAGCAGGGCAGGTCCGAAGCCTGCGGTGCGCGCAGCTAATTACCCAACCAAATATCCGAGCCAGCAGCTCATTTACTTGGCAACACGCGTACACACGAAAAAGTGCTACGGTAGGCATTTGGAAATACAAGACCTTGTACAGCAGCAGTGCAAACATAAATACAGTACTTCGTATAAGTCTTGCAGCTCGTCAGGCAGCGTACAGACGGATTTTTCCCAGAAGGAGGTCGAACGTGGGGTCTCCTTTTCTTGGAGCGGCGGAGTAGCCCCCCAGATCTTTCCCGGAAAAAGGCCATGCGCGAAACGCCTTTTCGTAACCGTCAGCCAGATACCTGTTGCGGTTCGCGAGCGTGTACAAGACGTATCATCACACGGCACGAAAACAAGCGCCAAGAGAAGAAATAGAAAGAAAAAAAAACAGAAATGAGTGCGCTGGAGCGGTCAAGGCAAAAGGGCGGGAATGCCGACGATCGGTAAGAAACACCGATAGGCGAGGAAGGGAATTGGGCTTGGAGAAGAACGCCAGCGAAAACGAATCTCGGCAATGCTGTGCTTTGACGGGTGGATACTGCGCAAGAAACAAAATGGATCTGCATACAGCCACCCCCCCTTAGTTTCTTCCCTCTTGCGCATCTCACATTTCCCGGTTGTGCAGGATATGGTGCATTGCCTTCGCCTCCGCGGGGCCGACGTAGTGGAACGAGATCGTATCAGCAGAGCAACACGCGGGGCCGGCTCGCCACATCCCCGGGTCGGAAGCGTGCACGTCCTTGTACCACTGGTCGATGTTGCCTTGTGCGAGACGAACCGGGCCGTACGCATTGAACCGCTGTCCACCCTGCAGAGGTTCCGACGTAGGCGGGAAAATAAACGTATGCTTACGGTCCTCGATGGTCTTAAGCCCCTTTACAACTGCATCCACGATTTGGGACGAAAGTGCTTGGAAATTAGAGTTGAATAATGAGTGCAGTTGTAAAAGGGTCAATGTTGGCCCGGCTCGCGAGATACCACTAGAGGCGGATGCATAGCCCGGGCGTGTTTTTTCTCTATTTGAGCGTGCGTGTCGAGGGCAGAGTGCGCACCAGGCACCGTTCGAGGCACGAGGGCAAGCTGCATAGCAAAATGGCACCTGGCTCGGGTAACAAGTAGGCCCGCGTCCCAAGCTCTCCCCGTTGCCTCTGCACGGTCCTGTTCGAAGGAGAACAGCCGCCTCATAAATGCCATGCGACGGCATTAGCAAGCTGCCGCGCGCTTACACATAATTTCGTTTTATCGAGAAAGGCAGGGGGAGGGGGGAGGGGGGACTGATTTTTCCTCCCTCCCCTGTCTGTCCCCAGAATCACGCCGACGGGAGACAAAACAGCGCAGAAAATATTCGTTCGTTACGCCTGGTATTCGTAGTGGCCCACGGCGTCAAAACCGCAAGCATCCCCTACCCCCTAACCTGGCTGTCTGTCGTGTCCTCGGCGTTGACCCCCAGTCGGTTCAGGCATCGAGCCAGGGTGACGCCTGCCAGAGCAAGAACGAAGCGGACAATATGGAGTCGGCGGAGGGGCGGAGAATTTAGAAACCAAAAACAAGTGGCCCAAAAGCGGGAACACACACAGCGGATGCCGTTGAAATATATACGATGTGCGCTCTTACCCCGCCCGTTGTTAGTAGAAGCGTTCATAGTAATTCATACCAGGTACGGCATAATCATGAGGTCGTACTGTATCTTAATACCACTTGTTGGAAGTGGTCTTTAGGGCAGAGTAGGAAACTGTGATTCGTAGCCCCAAGTTTTTGGGGGTGGAGACGGGGCTGTGGATATAAAAATTGAACCGCTAATTCAACAGTCTAAAACTGGATTACTTAACGCTGGACATGGAGTCTACTTCCGAGCCGGGATACTTAACATTTGTAAACTTAGCCCCTACCCGAACCCCCAGGAATGTTCCATGAATAGTTCCCGGCCAATGAACAAGACAAAATTACCAATTAACGATCACTTCGAACAAATAATACCGGTAATTTCTACGTATTGCTGATACATTCCACCCAAGAAGATCACCGCCAACCCCATGTGGATGTTCCAAGGCTTGCACGAAAATGCGGCATGGTCGCGGAGAAAGGGGGTTAGGGGGCGTGGCACACGATACTGCTGTAAAGGCGAAGTCTACTGGCATTTATGTATTTCTGGCTCTCCAGATGAGCCCGCCCTCGAAAAGCGTCGGCTTGGCATGCCGGTGAAGTGCTTTTTTAACATTTCGTGTATTACGGGGGACCATAGTAAAAATAACCAAATATTGTTAGCAAAAATAGGGAAATATATAGATTTTTGCGTTCACAGTAGGTTCTATTGTATCTACAGTAGGTCCTATTACCTATGGACCAAATATTGTTAGCAAAAATAGGGAAATATAGAGGTTTTGTACAGTAGGTTCTATTGTGTCTACAGTAGGCCCTATTAACTATGGTCCCCCGTAATAGCTTCTCTCAGTCACCTGGGTTGCCCTTTTCAAATTTCGACGTGGCCACGCATTCCGTTAACACCTCGTCGAGGGCACCACCCTTGCCTCGCCCCCGTTCCCCTCCTCCGCTAAGTTTCCCCTCCTTCTCCTCGCCCCCCCCCTCGTGCTGCTGCTCGGAGTGGCTTGCGGAGGGTATCTGCCCCCAAGCACCCCGTAGCAGCGATAGAGATCCTCGGCTGAGCACGAAACCCGCCGCTCCGGAGTTGAGTAGAGGCTCGCCCTGCGTGGAAAGCCGGGTGTCGGAGAAAAACGGGGAAAACGTCCGTCGTCGTTGTCGAAGCAGGGTGGAGGGGGAAACGCGCAGCGAGGCAAGCCACAATCTGTAGAAGGCCATAAGAGGTTGGCTTCTTGCTGTTGACCAGGAGCTCTGGGGGGACATCTGGGGGACCATGCGGTAGAGGAATCGATCGATCAGGCCGATTTGTAGCTTTATACATGTTCGGCGCCAAGTGATCAATAACCCTCCTGCCGCCCCCAGTGTTTCCCTCCGCTTTGAGCCATGCCTTGTTCTGGCCGAGCGTACATGTATACATAGCACAACGACATTACGAGTATACAGGAGAATATATGGACGGCGATTCCGCTCACAAGCCAAACGCACGACAGGAAGTCTACCCACGGCCACCACAGCGTTTCCCCCTGTTAAACAAACCCCAGCCTCTCGCAACTACCAGTTTTGCATCGAACACCGCCGTAAGCAAACCTCAAATCTGTCGCACTCACATATACAAGGGCAAAGACGCGGTCAATCCTAAACCGACCACGGCACAACAACCCCCGCAGCCTGACCCCTCCCGACACCCACATGGCCAGCTTCTTTGCGGAACCGGTTCCCGAGGTAGACCGGCTCCGAGGGGTCGAGATCCCGCACGAAACGGCGCAGGTTTTCCGCGATGACGAACGTGTGCTCGTTGCAGAAGAACAAGAACGCCGGATCGTACGTCGCAGCAACCCGCTCTAGCACGTGCCGGAGGCGGGAGTCTCCGTCGCTTCCGCCGTCCGATACCTCTGTGGGGACAACGACAATCCGCGTGCGTGCTCCTTGGTTGGCCGTTTGGGAACGCTCTTTGCGTGTTTGCTGCAGCGCCTCCTGTTCTCGTTCTCGGAGTGTAGAGAGGTCAGCTTCGGGGAACGTGTATCCTGTCGGCAGAAGACGTTGTCGTTGCGGTGTCAGGCGGAGGGGGAACTTGGGTTTTATAGGCCATCAGGCATTTTTTCGGCGAAAAATGCCCCCCCCCCCCCTCTCCCCCTGCCTTATCTTGTCTGATTTCAGCGGTAGCCGCGAACGATCACCCTTTGGCTCAAAGGTGGGGTTCGATGATGGGGTAAATTGAGGGGCTCCACCGCGGCGCATCGAGAACATACTGCTGCTGTAGAGTTGTTAGTCTTTCGGCGCTTATCTAAATATTTGGAGCTGTACTCTACAGTAGACTAAGGGTTTACCAGCGCGAATTATACAGCGTGTACGGCATGATGTGAGCAGCAACAGCAGACAATATGGAAGCACGGACCGCCTAAAAAGTTATGGGGCGCATCATGTACCCCCGGCAACAACTACAGCGTAGTAGTAGTGCCCACACCACGACTCGTGCGTACCTTCTGCCGAGTTCGCGCCCAGAGCGTCCCATGTCCTACGCGCCTCGTCAGTGGCTGTGTCTGCTTCGTCCAGAATGAACACGATTCTGGCCGATTACAACAGTGTGTCGTATATCGTACGAACAAGCGTAGCGCAAGAAACACACAGGCGGGGGGGTCACAATATCACCACCATGGCACAACACATGCATATCGTCGTATGATACCGGTGGAATACACATTCCAAAGCCCAAACTATGTATCATATTCATAGCATATGCAGTACATGCGTGTTCTTTCTGCCTACGAGCTGAGCCAGCCATAATAATGTTTGAACGTGGGATTGGTTATGCCCGCATCAATTTTACGATTTTTTGACACGGTGTAGTTCATGCACTATTAATAGTCGACGCATTGGGTATCGGCCCTCTGGATTTTTTTTTTTGAGAGAGAGATATGACCGATCCAATCTCCGACTGGGGATTTTTTACCCAGTCGAGTCGAAAAAAGTACTGACGGTGATTTCTTGCAAATGAGGCCCCAGAGAAGCGGGAAACATCCCTGGATAGATCTTGAAGAAAGGTTGGACCCATCCTGAGCAGAGAAAGACCGATTTCCACGACTTTCGGGTCAAAAGCCCGTATAATACGAACATGCTGAAAATGCCCGATTCAACTGACTGCGAATCGGACTGTATAAGAATTGGCGTTAGTGCTTCCAAATACTATAGCCTAATTCGCAGTGGTTCACGAGATATGACTTAAGGAAGCTTTCTACGTTTTATGGTTGGCCCAGCTCGTATCGACATCCAGCACACCCAGTGTCCGTGCTTCATCCGCAAGAGTTACAAGCTTTGTGCATACGTACACGCCTAAAAATGTGCGCATAACATGATATCGCCTACGCAACCGCGGCGCTTGCAATGTGCCAGGTACGGTAACTACAGCAGTAGTTGCGGAACAGACCAGTCTCGACCTCGGGTTGAAGACCTTCCAACACTTACAACTTTCAAGAGGTGCATTTTGAACCGTATCATTCGAAATCGTTACGAATTGTTATCATAAAATAGATCTAAATAGTCGCGCCGTACCGATTGTTGTCAGTACTAACTTCTCCAGCAGCAGCACCAGCAGTAGTAGAATCACCAGCCTTGCTGATGAGGTCACGTCCCCAGGTGTCTTGAATTGTCCGCATGCGGTCCATCCTGGTCATTGGACCGGACACCATGGGGGGCGACGGCATGACCACCACTACCAGGCAAATCCCGCCCGCATCTTCCTCGTTTGCTCGCGCTCGTAAAGACGACATTTTCGAGGCAGCAGCATCCTGCTCTACGTAGAGGCCGTTGCGGCTCTCTTTATTTTGAGCAGCGGCGTTGGAGTTGTCCACGGTCGCACTAGCAGCACTTGAAGCTGCAGTGTAGCCGTGCTTGGCGAAGAGCAGCCCCAGGGTCGACACAGCAGCAGACATAAACAGCAATAGCAGCACTATCACCCACAACGGCCAGGGACGTCGCCGGTCACGTCGTTGGCGTTGAGCGCGCATCCACCCAGCATCTGCGGCCAGCCCCGCTTTCCGATCTCGCAACGCACCAACCCAGCCCACGCGGCACGCAAGGTGCGCACTATGCGGGCCTGGGGTGCCGAGGTTGGAACGGGGTAGCAAGCAGGAGGCGGCAGACAAGCGAGAACTGGGAACGCATAACAAACACGCGGCGGAATAAGAATTGCATTTCAGGGTTTCCACACAAGGCAAACAGGCGTTATGCTGGGCATTCTCCGGAGACGCCCCTATCTCCAGAACGCAGAGGTGGCAGCTCAACGTACTGCTGTAATGATCTCGTCTTATTTACCACAGCCAGGCTGCAGCAACGAGTATACTGCTGTCTCGACACTCGACGCACTACAGTTTGCATACTCTAGAGCACCTGCAACCTCGACCTGTCTTTCCAGTTTTTCGTTGTATATATGATCGATACCCCCGGGTCAATAAAAGCCGGATCAAGTTCTAGACTCGAAGCAAACCACCAAAATCTCCAATCCTCGACAAAGAGAAGAGCACTAATAAATACCATGCCGTCAGCGTCGTTTCGAAGGTATGCCACGCCAAGCACGACGAGCCAAACCTTCGCCCCAGCACTCGAAGATCCACGTGAACATCTAGCGCGAGCGCAGCGATTTATTCGTGCCAATGATCGCGGTGGCGCTCGACATGCCTACAGACAAGCCTTAGATTCGGCGTCGAACCGCGACCTAGCGGCCTGCTTCCTGTCTCACGTCCGTCTTGCCCAGCTAAGCGGAGACAACCCGCGCGCTGCGCAAGGACACCTGGAGTCGGCTTGGGGGCTTCGGGGGTACCTTTCTGAGCACCTTCAACCTCGAGATGCGGTAGGTTCGTACTTTCGTGCTGTAGGGTTGCAGCTTGCCGGCATGTACGCACAAGAGGTCGGCAGCCGACATCGGGAGTCCGAGGTGCTGCGGGCGCTTGAGTCGATGGGGCTACAGGAGAGTGGGGGCAAAGAGGATGCTCAAAATGGAGTAATAGCAGCGGCAGCACCAACACCAGCAGCAGTAGCAGCAGCCCCAACGGCAGCAGCAAAAACAATAGCAGGAACACCAGCAGTAGTAGCAGCAGCCCCAGCAGCAGCAGCAACAACAACAACAGCAGCAACAACAACAGCAGCAACAACAGCAGCAGAAGCAGCAGCAACAGCAACAGCAACAGCAGCAACAGCAACAGCAGCAACAAAAGCAGCAGCAACAGCAACAGCAGCGGCACCAACAGCAACAGCAGCAGCACCAACAGCAGCACTACATGTAGTACCCGCAAAAAAAACAGTAGTAGCAGTAGTAGCAGCAGTACCGACAGTCGCAGGGGGAAGGGGGCTCAAGGAACGAGCAGGACGAGGAAGAGGTCGAGGCGCAGGAGGAGGAGAAGGAGGTGGAGGGCGAGGGGGGCGAGGAGGCGTCGACCAGGCTTGCGGACCAGGAAGAGGCGGGGGTCGGCAAGGTGACGAGTTGTCTCGGAGACGTGGTGTCGTCAACGACCGTGGTGGCTCTCGTGGATCTCTCAAAGGACACATGGTGGTGTCGTGTGGCGAGTGCGGCCGTGCGATGGAGAGTGGTTGCGTCGCCGAGGGGGAGAGAGGAGGAGTGTTCTGCGAGGAGTGCACGGGCGCATTCGACAAGGCCTTGGCGGAGGTGAGCAAGACACCACCTGCCTGTGGGCATGGCGTGGAGACAGCGCCCCCCGCATCTCGCCCCCATACTCGCAGCGTTTCCTAGTGCTGGGGGTATTTTGTATTTTGTACAAGGGGGGCTTCGCCGCGGCTGGCTGGCGCCCGCCTTGGCTCCGCGCATGCCCGTAATATCGAGGCCGTAAATGTGACACAGTACTGCCAAGGGGTACGGGTACAGGGGCACACAGCTGCCAAAGGGCATATATTTAAAACATATGTATTGTGTTGGAGTGAAGAGAAAGAAACATTGAAACCTAATAAGCCAACAAACTTGGCCATCCAGCACAACGTAAAGCATTAAAAACAACTGTATTACAGAGTTCAGTTGACCACGAAGTACGCGAAAGGCCTACCATCATCGTACGTAAGCTGTGATATGCTATGACATGATAAAATACCAGCAACAGCAGCAGCAAGCAGTCAGCAAGCATGCACAGCAGCACAGCAGCAGCAGCAGCAGTGGTGCACGCACTCGCCA
>JAYJME010002663.1:0-13320 GCA_036873775.1 Costaria costata | reverse complement strand
AAAAAAAGTGTGATAAGTGACAAGTGCAGGTTCGCACGCCGGTCCCAGTGACATCTTCGTACAGCAAGCAGTACATACACTTTATAACAGTATCAACCACTCAAATGACCCAACTCACAATTATGCTTTTCTACTGTTCAGATTAAACAGTATCAACCACTCAACAGGTCGAACTCACAAATACTGTACTTTGATCGTACATGTACTGCTGTATAACGCAATGACATGCCATCGTATTACAGTACATATCGTAATAGATACGACAGATACAACATACATACGCCAGCTACCAAAAGACCAGGTACTAGTGTATACAGGTGTACGCTATGTGGTCACAAACTACGACACAGATATAATGTAAACCCATGACGAATATTTACATTCTTCACCTCGTCGAGAATATACAAAATGTATCATCACAAACTATGACACAGAGATACATAATCACAGCATCAACCACCCGAACTCACAGCAACATCAACCACTCAACTGATCGCACTCACAGCGGCCGTACGTTGTTTTCTACTACTCAAATTAAACGGTATCAAATACTCAACTGGTCGAACGTCACAAACTACGACACAAAGATAATTAATTGTCATGCATCAAACAACATCAACCATCAACCACTCAATCAACTGGTCGAATTCACAGCGGTCGTTTTTTGTTTTCTACTCCTCAAATTAAGCAGTATACTGTATTAAACACTCAACTGGTCGAACTCACAACTGTGGTATTCAGTTCGTACGTATACTGCTGTGCAATACCCTGCTAGCGTACGAGTACTACTGGATACCGACACCACGACATACATCAGACATCGCAATGTCATGCCATCGTCGGGTACGACAGACACAACATATATACGCCAACAATCCAAAGACCAGGTACCTATGTGCATGTATGCGTATGTTCTGTGCTTACAAACTACGACACAAAGATAATGGATTGTCATTATGCATCACACAACATCAACCGCTCAACTGGTCGAACCCACAGCGGTCGTATTTTGTTTTCTACTCCTCGAATGAAACAGTATCAACCACTCAACTGATCGAACTCACAACTGTTTTATTCAGTTCACGTACGTGTACTGCTGTACAACGCCCTGCTATCGTACTGGGTACCAAAACCATGGTTTCCCTGGATTTTGAATAAATAGCATATTTTCGCAAACTTTGTCGTGTTTGTGCGCTGCAAAACATGCGGTGAGACCACGAAACGTTTATAAACAGAAACTAGTCATAATGTTTGATAATAAAATAAAGGTCACTTGTTGGTATGGGCACGTACTTCGGGTACATCGTTTTCGCGTCGTTCTTCTTCGCCCATTTTCTATTTAGTTTCTTCGTATAGCGATATGTTTCCCGTTTGTTTGTTTGTTTGTTGTTTAGTATGTCACGTTTCGATTTGTTTTCCGTTTGGTTGTCATCGTTTTGTTTCGTGGTTTGGATTGTCGATTTGTTTTCGATTTTCGTCAAACGGTACGTACGACACATTTGAACTTTACTTTCTGTTGGTATTTTCTCCAACCCGACGTCGTTGTGACGGGTACATTGGACAACCCGGGGACGTTGGGAGCGTATTACGTTGGCCAATGACTGACCTCGATATATGTTGGCTCAAGCTGATGTTTGGTCAGGTCACCCAGAGTACGCTCTCAAGGTGCCCCATTGGCCACCTGTCTATATATACGTTGGCCTGGCGCCCCACAAACAAACAAACAACGAAGGTTAGTGGAATCTTGTCGATACACCGCCGGATGTTATTGTAGCTGGTACAACAACAGCAGCAGCACAACAGCAGCAGTAGCAGATGATCTACCCACGGTGGTACTTGGTTGAATCTCGTTGATCGAGAGTCACTGCAATCGGATACACCGTCGGATCTTGCATCTGGTACAACAACAGCAGCAGCACAACAGCAGCAGCAGCATATTACTTACCCACGGTGGTACTGCTGTTGGCCTTGTGCGAACCTTTTTCCCTTCAATATCCCACAGAGAGACGAGATAGATGTTGGCACGCATACGCGGGATTGCCAGCTGGGCGGGGCATGTACCAGGTAGCAGGGATCATAGAACAACACAAAACAACAAGGAGAGTACGTACGTATTCATACAGAAGTAGTGGCGACCGTCGATCGTTCGCTCGGGACCGTCGTGTCCTTGGTCGACGAGTTTACTCTCCGCGCTGCTGTATCATATACCAGGTGTCATCAAAACAACACAAAACAACGAAACTATTAAATGGTAACACCTAGGGAACAGCAAAGCAATGATTGCCCTGCTCTACAGCATTGTATCTTGATTTGATATCGTAGCACCGTTCAGTAGATCTACCAGCTATCTTTGCATCCGATGCGTAGTACTTGTAGTTCACAGGTCATGCATTTATACCTAGCCCTCACGATTGTTTGTGTATCGTGCTGGTATGTAGGCCTGCAATATTTCTTGATCTCGGTTGGTGTGGAGTGGAGTGGAGTCTGCTCCTCGAGTGAGAAGCGTCAGAAAATGATGGTGCTGTAGACCCCTACCGCTCTTAAACCGGAGCACGCGTCCAACTAGGATAAAGCGTTTTCGCGACCGATTACCACTCCCGGCAGTGGGGTGTGCGTAGGAAGGGGGTGTTGACTTCACTACGACCAGGACTTCTCGTGATGGTTGGGTCTCGTTTGACAGTTGCCCGGCATGCGTTGTTGAGCCGTTATCGGCGATGAGAAGACGCGTATTTCCCGTAAATGTAGAAGTCAATAATTGCCAAGCATGATGTCGCACGGAGCCGAGCTGTACAGCTGTGCACGTTGGATGATGCGCTTCGTATTGGTGAATGTTTGATGAAATGGTTTCCAAACATGGGGAGTATGCAACTACAGGGACAGGTAATATCGCCTACTGTGGGTAAGGTAAGGCTCGTTTTTCTCCCGATCGTGGGGTATGCCGGAGAAGTTGCCTACCAGCTACGCTACAGCAAGAACCTCTCGCAGTGCCTTGTCCTGATCTCAAAGCTTGTTACAACGTAATCGGGGATGTTATATAACACATGTTTTCCGCAGCGTATAAGGCGATTGGCAAGAAGCAGACGACCGCTCAAGATATAGTGCGTTCTAGCCGGCCGTCAGATTGCGTCACCAGAATGGGCTTCGATAGGGCGGTAGAAAGCTCAGGATGGTGGTCCGGTTTCCGTCGTGCAGGATTGCAAGGCGGATAGCGGAAGTTGGGTTGTGATGCAGAGATTGGTAAAGAGGAGGTGTGATTTATGTAGGTATTCCACAGCTGCTCCGGAATGTTCCGAAATACACCACAGATGTGTGTCGCGACGACACGATGCTCACGCGCATACGTCTACGGCAGCCAAATCCGCGGCAGCTGCCCTCTCGACTGCCACACAGTTACAGCATGATTTCTCGAAGTAAGTTGCTCTCTGCACGGAACCAACTCGACCAAGTCACTCTACTGATCCTGGATCGCAACGCCATTCCCGACACCCCCGTTGAGAATCTGAACAACCTAATAAGGACCACCATCCTGAACTCTCCTTCCTGCCGCCCTGCCAACCGCCACGTTTGTGACGCAACATGGCGGTTGGATAAACCAGATCATTTAGGTGGTGTCGTCTGCTGCTTGCATATCTCCTTGCACGCCACGGAAAATTCGCGTTGTATTATATCATGGCCGACAATGGCTCAATAAATCACCGGTTTCGGACCAGGCCAAAACCACCGCGAAAGGTCTTTCTTCTAGTATCATACCATCTGCCTTTAGCACGCCTTCTTTAGAAAAACACCCAGGTCGGGGAGAATCGTCGTGGACGAAACGAGCCGAATCCTAGATAGGCAACATTTACCGTCTCTTTCCTTCGAATGCGTCAAGAAAGACCTGTACCGTTCCAAACTGCCATACGGCCCGCACGTCAAGGCATGCCCTCAACAGCTGCAAGAAAGGTCTACTCTACAGTAAAAGACTACTACTTTCTTTGCAATCGATGACTCGGAAGGGAAAATTATCAGAAACAACGGAATCTTCTGGTTCACTCCGAAAGACCTCAAAATGAACACTCTGCTTTCACGTGGAATGGAGGAATTTTCACGGTGCGGTGGGGAAGGTTACCAGAAAGTGCCATGCTGCGAGGCGCCCTTACAGCGATAGTACAAACGAGCCCATCCTCGAGAGGACCGCGATCAGGGCAGTGGCTAGGCTGCTTCCCCCGGAACCCCCACCTCGAGACTTTCGCACAATCCGCCACCTTGCAAAGAATTCTGTAATTGACCACCGGGCTGCCCAAAATGTCGCTCTTATGATAGCCGCATGCAGTGGCGACACCACCATTCGTCAGTAACCCCCAGCTTGGCCGCCTAATGCAGGAGTTATTGGAGCAAAGCCTGTTCCTGACGTTCACCATGCCATCTTCAGCATGTTGCCTGCAGTACGCCGTCGTCTTGTTGCTTTCGATGTTGAAGCCGGGTGCCTTCGTGCAGGGGACGTGCGAGCATCGCTTGCTCCGGACGTCCACCATGCCTTCCACAGCATGTCCCTTGCAGAACAACGTTTTCTTGCTTCCTTTAGCGTTCAATCTCGGTTCCTTTGGGCAAGAGCCAAAGGAGCAGCGCCTGCTTCGGAAGCTCTGCATGCCAACCTCAGCATGCTGCACGCAGTACATCGCTTTCTTGCTGCCTTCGATGCTGAAGACCGGTTGCTTCGTGCAGGAGTCGTGCGAGCAACACCTGCGGCGGACGTTCACCATGCCGTCCTCTGCATGGGGCTTGCAGTACGCGGCCGTCTTGCTGCCTTTGATGTTGAATGACCGTTCTTTCTTGCAGAAGTTGTGCGAGCAACGGCTGCCGCGGACGTTCATCATGACGTCCTCAGCATGCTGTTTGCAGTACACCGCCGTCTTGGTGCCTTCGATATTGAAGCATGGATGCTTCGTGCAAGAGTCGTGCAAGCAACGCCTGGTGCGGACGTTCAACAGGACCGTCCTCAGCATGCTGTTTGCAGTACACCACCGTCTTGCTGCCTTTGATATTGAAGCACGGTTGCTTCGTGCAGGAGTCGTGCAAGCAACGCCTGGTGCGGACGTCTCTACCATGCCGTCCTCGGCATGTTGTTTGCAGTACACCGCCGTCTTGCTGCCTTCGGTGTTGAACGTCCGGTGTTTTTGCAGGAGCCATGTACGCAAAGCCCCATTCCTGCTTGCTTTGGGTTGGTGCGTTGAGGTGCCTGAGGAAACAGAGGAGGGAAGACTCACAGGGCTAGAGGAACCCTTGAGCTTTTGTGTACACCTGCCACTTGTGGAACCACATGTGAACGACTATGCCTTCGAGAGATTTTCAAACATGGATATTCGATCACTTCGGGACGAACCCGTGGCAAACTATATGTCCACAATAGAACCGGAAAGCTGAGGGTTTGAGCTTAAGGCCACGCAGGAAACCTAAGGGATATGTGCCAAGTACGCGCGAGTAGGCGTTTCGCCAAAAACTAAAACGACTTCGAAATAGAGTTAAACGCTTTGCACGCAAGATCCCCCATTTTCGCATTTAAAAAACTGAGGAAAATACACAAGAATCGACAGTTATTTGCCCTTTCCTAATAAGTTATAAGACCAATACTTGACTTCCTCAAGTGGGAACGTGATGCGCCCGTCCGCACTTTTTTCGGGTACGCCATGTTATTACTTTAAAAGGTCCACGAAATTCCCATCTAACGCTTGGTAAAAGCCGTTTTGTCATACATGCTGTACCCATGGTACCACGTATACTAGCGCGCAAAATGCCGAACAGTCGAAATTTCGTTGTTTTTTCTTGTTTTTTTTTTGTTGATGATGCTGGTTGGCAACTTTGACTTCCCGAAGTCACCTATTAATAGCGAGTCGTTTCTGGCTGCCTGAAAACTGCCATCCAGTGCACCCGACACCCTGGCGCACCCCGTACTCACGGGCTGTGGTTGCTCGTTGGGAGATATAGCTGTCCGCAAGTGAAGTGCAAACGTTCGGTTGGGGAGCGATTTTAGGTCTAATTTTTTATATTCTTCCGAATTCCGTCCAATTTCAACCGCTGCAGCACCCCAAAGTCGAGGTGTAGACCTCTGTTGAGAACGCGCAGACGGGAAATCTAGAGAGGATCACAAGCTGCTTTAGATGAGACACTAATATCCAACACCCGCTCTCTGCTAAAGTGCGAACCGGCCGAAAATCAAAACGCAGCGTGATAAAACAGCGGCGGGGATATCTATTCCGATGAAACATCTAGATATTAGAGTGAGCCGGAAACCCGGGGATGAGGGGTGGATGTGGATAAGATCCTGCGTGGCCTTAACCCTGACCGTACGCGTAGACACGACGACTCGGATCGTTTGCACGCTTTTGCGGTGTCGCTAGTCCTCAGCTCCCACCCAAGCAATTTTAAGACGGGAAAATAAGGCGGGGACACTCATGTCGAAGAGTAATGGTCAAAGGGGCGAAAAAATAGCTGAAATACGTCCGCGACAGGTGCCTGCGCGTGCCCCAACGTGCCTCAAATTTTATACTGACGCGCTGGCAAGGCGCCCGCAGCCCATGCCGAGCACGCACACCATTTATTTTAGTTTTTGGGCACGTTATGGGGGCTAATGGCACCAGGCGCTTTAGGCGGCAAAAGCCCCCCCCCCATTAGACTAGAAGTTGGGAGGATATGCCCCTACATTTCTACTACCTATATGTATGCACTGAATTAATAGTACCCCTTTGTGGCCATCACTTCCTCCCACTTGACTTAAAACATACCCCTTTTATGACCACTCTACGGCAGCCTCAAAAGCAAGTGTATAGCGACCTCCACATCATCGTTCAACAGCCCGAACAGACCATGGGCGGAACAGCCAGTAGTTGCGAGCAGTCGCGATCGTCTTGCCCGCCAAACACGGCACAAGACACGTATACCAAGTAAATCATATTTATATACATACTTGTACAACGTACGAGTACGGAAATCATTTATTGGTAGAAATAAAATCGGAAGAGATAGATAGGTAGTGGGTGGGCGGCGTGGGGTGTTGGGTGTGCTGCTTGCTGCTCTGTGCCACTTTTGTGGTTGCTGTGCAGTGGAGCGCAGTAGCACTCTGGGGTGTGTGACCACGCCACCCGCGCCCCGGCCAGCACGCTTCACGCACGCAATGCGCAACGAGCCCCGGTGGCGTCGATGCGTCTAACACCCTTTGCATGACTGCCCCGTAGAGAACGGAGCATACAACACACACGGCAGCACAGAAAGCAATCATTTCGTATCGAAGACGATGTACTTCTCGTATTTTCCATTCCGTATAAGTTGGCCTCCGCAAAACACCCTTCCTTATAACCATCTGCTTGGATCTTGGATATGCTGTGCCGTGCGTTGGTGTCCCTTCACCTCCTACTACTGCCCCGACCACCGCTCACCCTATGAAAAGGTGTCCTCCTATTTGATTTCTAACAATAGTTTTATTGTATACTCGTATGTACGTTGTACGAGTATAAAGATTTGGTGTATACATTTGGTGTGCCGTGTTTTGCAGAAACAAACGATCTATGGGAAGCCCCGGATGACCTCGCTCAGCTCAAGGCCAGCATAAAGCTGTACCACTCGAGAGAGTCAGTCACCCTAGTTGACGCGAAATAAGATGTGTTAATTATTACCCAGAAGAACCCAGGCAGAACCCGGGCAGAGCCCAGTTAGAGAGTCCCAGCTGGAAAAGAGAGAGAGATATAGGCCAGACCCCAGCAGAGAGACGACACCCTCTCTGCTGAGTGCCGACCCCGACACACACACCTACCCACCGACTTCCTGACCGAGACAGACTTCTGGTGTGTGCCACAGGAGCAGATCCGTTTTACCAGCCAGAACCATAGCTACATTGGAAACCCGGGGGTAAACCCAGGATATCCCCTGATCATCACACCCGTCACATAATCCCTTTTACCTATGGTAAACCCGGCGGGCTGACGCCCGCCTACAGCTCCGCACAATACATCCAGGATGCCCCCAGATGACCACACGTCGCTCCGAACCAGAAATTGTCGACTCCCAACAAACAAAACTTCCAAGAAACCGTCCAACCCCTGTCCCCTGACAAATCCTTGCGTCGCCAATTTTCACAAACTCCATATGAATTTGAATATATGACTTTTGAAAATGCCTGCTCGGCATGCCAATTCCTCTTCGGCTCATAATCGCCTTTTATGCGACCTAATATGACGTATTATGCAAATAAGTGGTCGAATTGCGGTCGCTTTGCGAATTTTTGTCCAATGCGACTAGTAAGCGAGAAAACCCGAGTTAAGCGAAAATGTATGCGAGCTTATTGGGTCAAAGCCTAGACGAAGGTCACAGAGCAGAAAGGGCACACACATAGCAGCCGTATTTCCGCACACTCCTGTCCATTATACACTTCGCTCACATTTTCATTTTTTTTTTCACTTTTTCTTAGTCAGTCTTTACCACCAAATTGACTCTGAAACATGGCCCAAAAACAACGTAGCAGTATGTTTTTTTGCTCTTTTAATAGTGAAGCCAAAACGCGTAAAAACGTCCCTCCGGCAGGAAGCCTCCGGCGGGGGCCCCTCGGCCGGGGGAGGGTGTCGCGGCTTCGCCGCGACTGCCAGAGCACTGATTGGGTCCAGTATACTGGCATATGACGTAGTCAGTACATACTTAGTTTTTTTCTTACTTTATACTCCGGAGTAATACTGCTGTACTGGCTGGAGCTACGTACCAGGGCCCAGCCCTGTCTTTTTGGCAATCGGTGGGGATCGAACCGGCGACCTCACCGTTTATAGTCTCAAACCCTGCCTGCGACGCCATTGGGGATCGAACCGGCACACAGCTTTCAAACCGTTGTCTGTGACGCGACGACATTTCGAGAGACCTGCAA
Organism: Costaria costata; assembly: GCA_036873775.1. NCBI lineage: Eukaryota > Phaeophyceae > Laminariales > Agaraceae > Costaria > Costaria costata. The sequence goes on along the minus strand of JAYJME010002663.1, from coordinate 4,436 downwards.
CTCTAGAGACAGACTTCGACGGGGATTCGTCGGCTGTTGCCATGATTAGTGTTGTATATCGTATCGGAAGTTGCGATAAATCGCTTTTCGGATCGGTAATTGGATCGGAAAAAAAATGTCCCGACATCCAATAAGAATGCCTTCGCTTATAGTGGGGAGTGGGTGCCTCTCTACTGTCCCCTCCCCCCCTGTTAAGAGGGTCCCCCAAGGGTGAATAATTCGTGTGAGGAGTCAGAAGAAAAAAACGCGTGCTCCTTCGGCAGTATAATATACCATGGCACCATGACATGTATTTCCATATCGGAAGGTTTATCGGATATCGGGTGTGTTGGCGCTTTTCGGATCTGAAGCGATTATCGTTCCGATTTGAAACACTGGTCATGATGCAACATATCAGTGTCACATATAGATCACTCCTTAAACATAAAAAGTTTGTTTTGGTGCCACGTGACTTCACTTCTGGCATGGACTGGAAGCTACTACGTGTAAAACCTATATGTATTCTACTGTAGTTTGACCCCATCGTGTGTGTGCCAAATCTTGTTTTTTATTTTTGTTTTGTCATTCCATCTATTAGATTTCCCCTTCTTCTCCGGCTCCCTCCCTAGTACTCAGATCCGGGGTCACATAGCGGGCACTCCTCCCCCCTCCCCACTATACTACGGTACGTGCCTTCATTTTTATCGCGAGAAGAGTTTAACTTTCTTCCCTCGTCGACTCGCGTGGAATTGTCGTGCACAAGCTATTAACAGGCGCTTTCTGCAGCCAAGGTTTGCACACAAAAAAAAGTCTCGCTTGGCGGAATTTGAACTCATGACACGATTGGCCTGCACTACTGTGACTCGATTATCGACTTCAATCGGAGGAACTTGACAGACATGACTCACGCCTCGGCACTAGATGTATATAAAACCCAAGAGAGGCACCTAATTCGGCTCTTTGTGTTTTTAGACATATCGATATGTCCATATCCGCAAATCGTGCGGTATAAAACTGAATGTGTGTTTTTTTCCAGATGCACCTGGGATGGCATCCTTGTGAAATATCATTGTTGTGAAGTCCCGCCTCATGACACGAGAATTGCGGCACCAGCTGCAAGAAGAGGCGAGGCACACACGGTACGGGCTTGAGAACGTGACCTACAACAGCTCGCCTTTACAGAAAAAATGCGGAGAAGCCGCGGTCGGGTCGTGCTTTGGGATGGCCTTGAGTTGGGGGGTAAGAGCTACACGTTGAGGGTTGGGGTTGGGTTGGGTCGTGAATTGCAGAAATCAAGCAACACCGTAAAATACAACAAAAACACACAAACGAGTCAACAACACACAGAGAGGGAGAGCAACCGTCCGTCTGCTGCTGTGCGCTCGTTGCTGTTGGGGCCAGGCAACATCAGCCCTTGCCCGGGCTCAGGAGCAAGGGCGCCGGTCTGTCCTACGTGGCTAAATAAATAGTCGTGGCCACTCTATTCATGGTCCCGCGTTGGAGGCAACATGGATATGTGCAGCGGTTGTGTGTGTGCCCTGCGTGCTGGCTGCTGATGAGTCCTCTCGTGTGCGCCAGCAATGCACCATTTCGACTCAATAAAAAGAACATAAATTATCGACCTGCTCCCAAACCAGACCAAGCGAATATTTCATGCGTGCGTACCACGTACCGCAAAAATATGGCGATTTCCGACGCCGGTATAAAACTCGATAGGCAATTAATTCGGCTCTAAATGGCCAATATCGCGATATTTCTGAGTTTTATATATGTCTAAAAATCTGTACGACTACAAAACTCCCCTCCTCCGACGCGCGGCCTTCATCCTTCATCGAAGAGGTCCCGGAAAAAATTGCAGTTTCTGGATTTCTACACTTTGCTGTGCACAATGCACAATACGTGTAAAGATCCACAAACAACAACTGAGACAAAGGCCAGCATCAAAAACAGAAACAGGTTGTGATATCTTCATCAATCTACTTTTTGACGTGAAATCACGTGTGAAACGTGAAAACAACATGAAAGACAGGATTTAAATTCGTGATGTCGTATTTTGTAATTTTGAGTTTCTATTATTGTTTTGCTTGTGTTTTCACGTTACCGTTCGGGGGAGAGCAACAGCGATAGAGTACGTAGCGATACTACCACCGCTATGGACGAAGTATATATATACGAAAGAGACGTGTTTCCTCTCCCTGCCCGTGGGTTTTTGTTTCTCTCGCGACATTATATTTCTCTCGTGCAGCATCTTCTCCGCTTCATGTGTTTCCCACTTATTGTTGTTTTACACATAAGGACGACAATGTCCGACGTTGCGCGAGAGCAGCCAAAGGGTCTGATTTTATACCAGGTTTTGAGCCGTCCACGGAAAACTCGAGGTGAGGTCCACCTCTCGGTGCGCCTTTTCCTGGATGTGCCCCACCTTGCCCCCCCCTCCCCCCCCTGCACCTAGCGGCCTCGGCCGTGCTCGCGGCGTGTGGTGGCGGCCCCTGCTAAATCGCTTTTTTGGCCAATTTTCTGTTTCAAATGTCAAGTGCGTAGTCGTTGTTACAAAAACGCAAAAGTCTGCCAAACAAAAAGCATTGGCACTCTCTCGTCCAACGTTTGGTAATATGGACTAATGACTATCCCGGTCCGAGTTCAAATCCCGGCATGCCTTTCGTTGCCCTTTTTTTTTACGAGTACGTACACTTTTTTTCCCCATTAGATTTGCTACGAATACTCGTAGCTTTTTTTTTTTTGCTTGGTGTATGTCGATACAACGAAGTAGCTCTCGGGTAAGTGTGTACCTACTGCAAATAGCACTCGGACTCCAGCAGATTTTGTGTTTGCATGCGCTTCGTTCCCCTTTTTTTTTCACGAGTACGTACACTTTTTTCCTCTTTTGTTTTTGCTACGAATCGCGCTTTCATATTTATTTTTTTTTGCTTGGTAGATGTCGACACATCCAAGTAGCTCTCGGATGAGTGTCTACATACTGCAAATAGCATTCGGACTAGATTTTTTGTTTCCTGGATGCTTACTGCTGCACAACGTAGATCTTATGCATGCTGTATTTCTACGGCTTGCCGTTTGTCGTTGTACTGCCTCTGTTTGCTTGCTGTTGTTGCATGTATTCGTACGAGCAGTGCAGCTGCTGTTGTATACCATGTATACTTCTACTGCTGCTGCTTCTGCCCCCGCCATACGACGAGTAGTGTATAATACGTAGTGCTGCTGCTGTACGAACAGCTACAATACGAAAAACTGGATTGTATGTGTTTCTTCATGTACGGCGTTCTTTCTCTGCACTCAGCCATAATTGTTTTTTGCACCCCTCTTGGCAGTACGAAATAATGTCGCATTTACGGCCTCTGTTTGCCTATGACACCCTCGACCTTTACGGGCATGCGCGGAGCCGTAGGCGGGCGTGCGTCTTTCTTCATGTTCGGCGTTTTTTCTCTGCACTCAACCGTGATTAACTTTTGCACCCTCCTTGGCAGTACGTAATGTCGCATTTACGGCCTCTGTTTGCATACTGTATGACATCGTCGACCGTTACGGGCAGGCGCGGAGCCGTAGGCAAGGCGTCAGCCCGCCTACGGCGAAGACCCTATGCACTTTATTTTATTTTTTTCGTGATATTTTTTCCTTTGTCTTTTCCCGTTGTCCCGGGGGGTTCGTAGGGAGGAGATGACAGCGGTATGGACGCCGGTATTACCTGAAGATAGCAAGGAGATGACAGACCACCTGTCAATGTTTCCAGTTGCATTCTAAAGCCATGCTGGCTGCTGCATCGATTCCTGTTGTTGCCTGCCTTGCTTTCTATTAATACTTTAAAATAGTTGCTTTGGTAATTTCTTTTGTTTGGCTTGATTTTTGTCTCTCCCAATTTTGTTCTTGTTTTTTCGGGTATCTTGCCTTTCTCCTCCTAGTGTATCCATTTTGAGGTTGCTCGTGGAATATCATTCGTTGGTATGGCATTGCATTGTTTAATCTCCTTACTCCTTGCTGTAGTTGCGATGCATTATCTATGTCTCGTACTTTGTGATCACAGAGCTTGTATCCCTGTAGGAGAATTGTTATCTCTGTAGGATGAAGAATCACCATCTGTGCCTGTTCTCATGTAGCTGAAAGTGCGTTACGTAGCGATATTCGATGAAATGCGACGAGGGATGTGAATGCTGCGCCCAGCTGCGCGATAAAATGAAGGCATGCACCGGTGGAAGAAGGGTTGACGCCTTTCAATACGGGTTATCCATCATATGGTTGGGTGTTTAACTGCAGCTGCGATGCAGTATATTTATGTGTCGAACAGCTCCTGCGAGTTAAGCTGGAAAATAAAAGTGACGATTAAATATATAAATACATGTACAAAATTGCGGCTGCTGCTCGGAGAGAGCTCGGAGAGAGCTCGGAGAGCTTTTCTTAGACGTAGATTTTTGCCCTTTTCGCGATAACTGGCGATGGTGTGCATC
>JAYJME010002662.1:0-13321 GCA_036873775.1 Costaria costata | reverse complement strand
AAGCCATGTTCCTGTGGCGGTGCGACTCACGTCCCCGCTGTCGGGGTCCACAGCGAACAAAGGCGCGGTGCTGCCCCGACGCTCCCATATTTCTTGGAGCGTGATGCAGCCGCCTCGAGTGGAACCGTCGCCTGACTCGACGTACAGCCGTTCCGACCCTGAGGAGTATCGGAGGGACGCTGTTTTGCTCGAGTCGCAGCTTGGTTTGGCGATGGCCTCGTTCGGCGAAGCGGTGTCTTGTGCATCGGCTCGTCTGGCTGCTGCTGCTGCCAAAAGACTCATGATCGCTGCCGTTCGGAGCATGGTTGTTGTTGTTGTCGTCGTTGACCAGTGACAAGGTGTATCGTTATTGTTCCCTGACGTTGACGGTGTGAGCTTTAGCTCGGTTGCTTGGTTGTGAGCGATGCGTGGTGGTCGTATGAATGACGGGGTGGGTGCGTGGTGAGAGAGTGGGTTGGGTAGCAGGAATTTGCACTATCTTGGGCAAACGCTGAAAGCGGGGAGTGCTTTTACGGCGGCATATTGTGGATGGAGTCAGTGGCAATACCCCGCGCTTCTCGGTCCATCATAACGTTCAAGTATATTTATGAAGAATGAAGCGCACACACGAAAGTATTTTCGCGTACATTTGTACGTATCATGATTGTAGAGTACACGTCTATATACGTATTTTTGGAAATGATATGTGTGATATTTTATTTACTACCTGGTACCAGATATGTATTACATGTACCAGTACACTGTTAACAGTACCTATCGTGTATGTTATACATATACTCACTCGTGTTCATGGGAGACATGCACCCATGGATTTCGGAATTGTTTTCAAGTAGCCCCCAGTCGTGTGTTCAGAGGATGCCCAGAACGTTACCAGGTATATCTGAACGGTGACCTCCTCTTGTGTAAGTGCGATCAACCGAGCGACGAGCCATAAAAACATCAGCCCCTCTCCCACACCCCTCGAATTGGAAGGGAAGGAGTGTAGACGACACATGGGCTGACGGATCTCCGTACACGGCGGGCAAGTGTGTGCGTATGAGACGCCCGATATTTACTCCAATACGAGAAAGCCAGTCTAAGTTATCCGGCAGACTTTGCCTCAGACGCGCGGGCAAGGCGCGAGCAAGTGATGCTTGAAACTGGAAAACGAAGGGTGTGAAGTGATACTATTAATACTGCGAAAACATTCAAATCCATGTCCTCGTTCACACTGCATTCATTCCATGTGAGGGTGATTTTACCCCGTAGAACAAATTTTCCACTTCTGATTGATGCCAACTCGTACTGTCACTTATTATGTAGTAAATACTGTAGTCTGTCCCCAAACAGCGGTGGTTGTCGGAGATTTGAAGGAAGGGAAAGGGGCTGACGTCAGAGGAACGGAGCATCCCAGTTACACCGTTTTTCTTGACCGAGTGTGACATCCAATCAAGACTGTCTCAGTTCACTCCTGGCGTGAAATAACATGTGGCTTGTTGACGACGGCGTTACAGCATAGCTATTATTATTATAGCAGTCGTAGACCAAGCTCGGTCTGGAGAAGCTGCGATCTTGTGCCACTTTACATCCAAACATCTGACACACAACGAGCGCCCCCTTTCTAGATTATGGCCTCCTCGTAGTAGTTTGTGTGCGTAGTTTGTGTGCGTAGTTTGTGTGCGTACATTGTTTCCCGTCGATTGCTAGTCTATGACATTATGTTCTACTACAGTACGTGCACGTAAAATAGAAGTCGATGTGTTACTGTAGTATATTTCGCAGCCATTCTTGTTTGTCGGACCTCCATAAAGTCGCACAGCAGCAGCAGCAGAGTAAGGCACATGCTGTTTTGTTTGTTTGATAACATACTCTATAGTTCAAGCTACGTGCGGTAGAACCGCATGCTAAATTATCTGCCACAGACCGGGTTCTGCGTTACATCAGTCAGGTATATGTTTACGAGAATCACATGTATTGGTGTATGTTGGAATATGATGCATGTTATATTTATCGCGAAGGGAGAAAGGAGCAACGAGGACAAAAAAGGGATTTCTTACTGTGGCTCCGTTACACCGACCGACAAAGGCCAAAGACCCGGGTTGTTGCTCAATGGTTTGTGTTTGTTGTTCTCGAATTAATCCGTCGCCAAAATCATTAGTCTGTGGTCACACGGCAGGTTGCAATACATTCCTCCTGCTGTGGAGTAAGCCAGTACCAAACCGGAATAATCGTATGCATACTGTATGTACTAACTGAAGCAAATCTTACGCCGCAGGTACTGCTGTAGAAACTTAAAGATGACAAAGAACTCAACGCACGTACGTGTCAGATACATGCGTTTACGGCCTTCAACAGGATACCGGGGGGGGTCGTATGACACCAAATGTGTTGGCGGTGTGATACTGGTTTGCGGATACCTGATAATTTCATATCTCCTGGGAGTTTGTATGTGTCGAGGCGTTATCACGAGCGAACGCGGGTTTTTAATTTACACGCCGCCTTCCCTTTCGGGGATCCCTTTTCCAATTTTCTGTTACCATAATGTGCACTAGATGTCCATCCGTAGACCGACGATGCAGCTGCATCGCTGGTCTCTCGAGGCCATACTATGATAACCTGATATCGCTCATCATGTGTATGTGGGAACCCGTGATAAAATGATACGGTTGAGACCTCTTTGATCGCTTCACCACGGCATCAAGGCAGACATTGTGGTCAGAGGACGCGTTGTACAACAACTATACGAGGTATACAACAACACGATAAACGAGATTCCAACGCCGTAAGTTGCTGTGGACTGCCTAGAGGTCAGGAGAGAAAGAGCTGCTTCAACAGCAAATTGAGGAATATTGTGATCCCGTCACATTGGCTAGGGAGGACGAGGAAATGGCTGGTAAGCAGCCGAGACAGTGGCCACGGAGCCCACGCATGGGCAAAGCGAACCATCTCTGCAGCAGCCAGAGATGCATGGGCAGCAGGTGGGGAACGGCTATTGCCGCCAGACAGGCACGTCCGGTTTTGAGTCTCAGTACAGCATGAACATGCCGGCTATTTGATGGGAAGAAAGTCCACCTGTGGCAGATTATAATTCAACTTTTCTTGACTGCCCTGGTTTGATCAGTGCATTTGAGCCCAAACAACGACAGCAGGGTGTATGGCGGGTTTGGCGGAGCTAGATCGGTCGATATACCGTCCTGGGCATGAAACAGTCGAGGCGTGTGGGACGGTGGGTTGATATTTTCAGATGGAGGCGATGCACGGGCAGCCTGTAGAAGAGAAACGGCGTGCAGACGGGTCCATCGAGGGGCCGTGGCAGGCCGTGATGGATTTGTATCTGCGGCAAGTAGATGCCGAACGTTACCGATTAGAGACGGACTTCGAGAGTATGACGATGGAGAGGGATGAGGACCTCACCTTGTTCTTGGCATGTGAAGATGGTAAACTGAATGTCCTGTCCGCACTTGGCATGCATCAGACGACCCGCGAGATTATTCTCCTGATGGCACGCCGGCTTTTCTCCCTGTTTTACGACGTGGAACAGCGGACCAGTTGTTTTCAACCCGGCATCACGCGCGCAAACATTTCTCAAACAAACAGTCCACACGTCGCACCCTAACCGCAAGACCAAAGCTTTGAAGGAGCGGGAACCAGCGGCTATCAGCATGTCACCAGCGGCTACAACGCCAGTGGTGCCCGCACGCTTTCATAGCGGGAAGTAGCTTGCAGCACAGATAGCGCGGGATGGTTGATATGGCGGCGCCGGCCAACATCCCCAGCTGGGGCAGCAGCATAGAGGCGCTGGGCAGCGGCAGCAGCAGCAGCAGTAGCAGAAGCAATTCTAGTGGCCACAGTAGCAGGAGCGGCCGGGCGGCAACCGCGGCATCATCATCCGCAGGGAACACAACAGCAGCATCAGCAGGAGGCGCAGCAGCAACAGCATTACAGAGGAGCTGGGCCGTGGCAACAGCTTCAGTATGGAGGCGCCGGGCAGCGGCAGCAGCAGCGGTAGTACAGAGTTGGGAGGCATCAGCATTAGCACAGGGGCGGAGGACAGCGTTTCCAGCGGTAGCCCCGCCCTCGCCATCACAAGCAGCAGCAGCAACCCGCACGCACTGGTTGGGCTGAAAACATCGAGATGGGTGGTACCAACTGCAGTCTCCGCCACCTCCAGAGGCGACGAAGGGGGGAAGGGGGAGTATATTAGTGCGAACGATGTGGTCGCCTCGGGCATAAGGCCACGTTCTGCAGAGCACCGAATGCGTTTGGAGGTAGATACAGTATTGTAGAGCTACGATGACACGGCCAGGCAGTGCCGCACTGCCCCACCCGCAAGCACGCCAACATTATCACCGCCGTGCCGCGCACGCACTGGGGTTTTACAGCTTTCGAGGGGGCTGGCCTCCTTGGTGTGCCACGACCGAGACGTTGGCAGGTACCCTAGTCATGCACGGCCAGTGCGGTGGGTGGAAGGGGGAGTGCTAGTGGGACAGGAGTGGTGAGTTGAACGAGGTCGGTTGGGTACCGCCGGCAGGAGGCAGCCAGCGGCACAAGGGCGGTGGAGCACAGTGGGCGGGGGGCGGTCAGCGGCACGAGGCCGGTGGAGAACAAGGGGATGGGGGCGGCAAATGGCATTAGGGCTGTGGAGTTTGCGTGGGCGGCGAAGCAAAGAGGCAGCGAAAGGAAGGGTGGCGAAGGAGTCTGCGCAGGTGGATCGCCTTCCTCAACGCTTGTCAGTCGAGCTCCGGAGAAGATACAGCCGACCCACCCTCTTGGTGGAGCACTTGTGTTCGTTAGGCAACTGATAGACGGACTCCTTTGGACTGGTGATTCGTCTTTGTCTGACAATAAGCGACTCCCTGATCACGACGAGAAACAATTGGCTATTGGTGATGGCAAGAAGACGAAGGTAGCTTATCCCGGCGGCGTGGACGTAGGGACGCACTGTCATGAGGAGGTGGCGGTGACGTTGTAGGATGTGTCGTTTGTGCCCGGGGTATATTTTGACTTTTTCTCGTTTGACCTGATCAAGGAGGACCACGTGATCCACCCGTACAGAAATCCATAATCACGTATCAAAGAATGGTCGCCACAAGGTCAAGAGGTGATCAAGTTCGAGCCAATCAGTAAGCCTTGCTTTTTCCTCTACTCCGGCAACGGCCACGCATCGGTCTGTTGCACGATTGTGCTATTGACATCGGGCTCCGCGAGCCACTCGACGGATGTGACGTGGGGCTACCGGCGTGCGCCTTTCAGGGGGAATGTACCGCGGGCAACGGGGCGGCGACGGTGGACGTGCCGCCGTCGCAGGTGAAGGAGGGGGCTGATAGGGCTCCCGATCAATACCCGGAAGCGCCGCTAGGCGTTGAGGTACGCCTCCATCCGGCGTTGTCAGTGCCCGGAGCATCGGAGTCCTCGACCGGGCGCTCACCCCCTGCGTCGTCCATGCCACAGAGTTAGGAGTAGGTGAAGGACGATACGCTCCTAACAGCTGTGAGCAAGGCACTTCAACACACAGTATGATGAAAACAGTTCAATATGTCTTTAGTATGTCGTCCCGAAACGATGTAGACGAAGGCGAGGTAGAAAGGTGGAGTGGGCATGTGGATCAACTCTCCTCACCTAATTCACGACTGCTCACCGTCATACACATATACACCTTCTCGTAGCGTCTACTCGTACTCTCCGGCAGACCAATACCGCGTGATACTCCCCCTGTGGCTGATACTTCGTGACAACATGTATGTAACCGTAACGTATTGTTGGACTGCTCGGGGAGACAATCCAGATCAAACAAGAAACGCCATCAACATCGGTAGAAAGTTGACGACAACGAGGCAGCCATGTAAGCGCCCGTAATGTATTAAACGTCCGCAAAGGTGATGTCGCAGTTACCTCCCGAACAAAGCAGCGTCTGCAACAGCAGCTACTAACGCATTGTGAGGGTCACGGCCGTGCCAGCATGACATGGTGTCATCAGCACTAGCAGTGAGCCAAACGCCGGACGGACACCGCATGTCCGGGCTCTAAAGACAGCCATGCCCGTCACAGTTGTCTAGTCACGGCAGTTATATTATCGATGACATGAAGAGCAATAGGAGACTGGAGACCTCAACTACGACGGAGAAGTGTCAGCCGACAATAATAGATGTTAATCAACCCCCACTGTAACAACGCCGTGTCAGTCGGCAATGCAGTGGTACATATGATAGCAACCACAACGTGTACACAACGGCGTAGAGCCATAAATCTCTGCGTATCAATCGCACGTGTGACAGTGGTGTAGCACCGAAACTATGACACAGCAGTGCTGTCAACAGCGATGTAACAACCACTGCTATAACACAGCGGTCGATGCAATAGCGGCACAGCAGCCGCAACTATGACACAGCGATCCCAGCCAACAGTATCGGTGTAGCATCACCCACAATGTAGACAGGAGTCTATCAATGTATATCTCTATATAGATAACCAAGCCCCTTGACCAGCTCTGCCCCCCTCGACGAACACCTGATTCCAAACTTGATCTACAGGAACGCCATTTGGTGGCGGTGCTGCGGTGCGTGGTGCGTTTTTTTATTCGGCGAGATTTCCGTTTACATTGATAATTTCAAACGAAAACAACCTACTGCGAGTACGAGGCAGCCTTGCCTCATTTACACTGTTACTACTGTTGTAGTATGGTGATCGACGAGCACCGCGAAACCATAAGACTCCCGTTACGTATCACACTGACACAAGCCCAAGGTGGTGTTTAACATTTTAAATAGTGACAGGCCGAACGCAAGGAAGCCAACAGGCCACGGTAGTAAACTGCCCTTCCCACTAAATTAGCACGTCTCATCATCTGTTTGCTCCCGCCGCTGTTGTCACGTATGAATCCTTTCGCGTATACATGAACGTAAAGGTTCCAATGCAATGGCTGAATGATATGAAAAGTTGTGTGATTCCGACACACAATAGTACTTGAACGCTGAGTCGACTAAGGCGTGGTACACCATACAGTTAGCCCACGACGCCATACCCTACGCCATACCATACGCTAATATCTACTCACTGTTGTATCTCTGGATCATACCCAGTCACAAACACTGTCAGGCCTAATATGTGTGCATCCTAGTCTGCGTCAAACTTATTCATGGTCAATGCAGCATGTTTTCATTCTACCTGATTTCAACTCAACATATAACAACGAACACGCACTCCCCCGCCCCCCCCCCCGACCGCCCTTGTCCAACATCGCCTACGAACGGGTGAGGCGGGTAAATGCTTCACCAAAGTATGTGAAAACACAGGGTCATGGGTAGCATTGTTTCATCATACAACACACACAGAGTGCGTTCACGCATGCCCGGGGCAGGGATAGGTCCGACCCCTTGCTGATTTCCCAAGGTCAATCAGCACCCAACCAACACTGATGATGTAGGCTCGTCCAGGCTTCGTTCCGGTCTACAATGCACGCTCTACACACCGGCGTGCGTAACGGTGGACTCAGCACTAGCAATAGTCGAAAACGGGAAAGCTCATTCGACAAATATAATCGCGCGGCAGTACATATAGATGTGCTCCACCAACGTCGTGAGGAATATGTACCAAAGAACACTTGTATTTACACTGGCGGGCAGGTAGTTCGGCAACCACCTAACAAACCGTTCCACAGCCTAATTGCTACGTGAAGGGTCCCGCTTGCACGTTATTCCGGCTCAGGCGCACGGACATGCACACATTGTTAACATTACACAGTACATATACAACAGTAGCAGTAAACGTATATACAAATAGGGAACCCCCCCCGCACCTTACACACACGGCGGTCTATGGACATATCGTACGGCACCAAGCGTAACTACACCTTCGGAACGCGTGATCCAAACCCCGACTATGTATTCTCACAATATTCGCAGCCCCTTACTAAATGTTACACTGCTGCTACTGCGCGTCTTCTGCACGCCAAGCGCGGCAACATGTATGGCCAGTTTTTTAGGAAACATTTAAGGCCCGGAATCAGCACACGCACTCTCTTCTCAATCAGTGCCTCTATCAAGAATCGGAACGACGCCAAATATTCACATCTAGCAATCGAGCTACCGAGTGCCCGGCGCCATTACAGCAAAACTCATTTCAAAACGACAACAATATGAGAAATACTCCCCACACCACGCAAGTAGACGTCAAATGGGCTGCATAACGCCATCGAGTAAGCTACGAGACACCAAGAAATTAGCATCGATCGAAAGAGGGGGAGGGTTCCCCCCCAACCGACGCAAGTAGATGGCAGATGGACTGAATACTGCCACCAATGTCCCGAAGAAACTTTCAAATCCGTTCCAACTGTATACAAAAAATCCAAATAATCGCGAGAGATAGTCTACATCAAGAGCGGTGTAAGACTTCCGCCGTACAAAGCAACATATCTTGTTAGCAAACAGGGGTGAAGATATCATCCGATCTGCCGCTGAAACAAGCTCCACCAGTGATCTTCTGCTGGACATCGTCCAGGCCGGTATTACGCCTCATGATGGTCCCCGTGGAGTCCTCGAAGCGGATTGTCGTGGCATCTTGGAAAGTGTTCTTGTTGAACTTTGTGCCGTCGGCCGCGACGTGTTTGATTGTCTCAGCGCCTCCGATGATGGTGTTCTTGTAGAACTTGTTGTCTTGCGACCGCCCGGAATCAGTCACCCACGGTGAGTCGGTCCCCTCGTACATGTACACGTTGTACCTGATGGAGGGGGGGAGGGAGGGAGGGAGGATGGACATGATCGCGATGTTATTGATTGATAACACAGGAGCTTGCACCAATTAGTCACAACACTATACAGGTTGTAAACTTCACGTAATATCCAATGATGTATAGCCCCTCGGGCGGAGAGCCCGGACGGCGAGAACGACTTGGGCGCAGAGGTGCCACCCAACCCCTACCGCAGCACGCCATCAAGGGGACGAGGTTGGGGGTTAGGAAAAATAAGCAACTCGAACAGTCTTCGGTGGAGAACTTGGACATTCTTCCTCACCTGCTGGAACCGTTGACGACGTTCCTAACGAATTTGTTGTCGGCACATCCTACGGAAAGCCTGGTGCCGTACTTGTTGTTCTCGATTATGTTGTTGGACACTTTGGCGTCGAAACTCTCCATCAGCGCAATTCCAGCGTCGCCGTTGTCGTGGACGTAGTTGTCTGCGAGGATACGATAAGGTAGATCACGAGAGGAGGGGAGGGGTTCCATTCGCGAAGGTTATTTTGGTTGTCGTAGAAGCTAAGATACCGCCCGCGCACATGAAAACACATAAATCGGCGAATACGAGGCTTGCATACATGGTGGCCGCATTTGAGGGAGGTGTTGTCACCGATACAAGATGACCATACGCTTCACGACTGTGCGTTCAAACACGAACACTTGTATTCAGTCTAACACAGACTTGCTGCAGGCCTACACGTAGGGCAACATGGAACCAACCACGTCTTTTCTCATAACCAACGGTGCACATCACTGAGGAAAACGTTCAGCGTGCCATTTGCCGCTAAGCCGTTTGCCATTACACTACTCGATCGGAGAACAAAGCCCTTGGAGTAGGGCAAGCTCCTATATACCTGATAGGTTGTTAAGGTTTGGTACCGTTTGTTACAACAAAAAACGTATGTGTAAGCACCAAGTGAAATATCTTAGTGGTACCGGATAATGCTATTGCTGGCATGTCTAACAAAACAATTAAATAGAACAAAACATTAGCAGGGGCGGTGCTTAAACGGGCGTCTTTCAAGCGTGCTGCTCACCCTTCACAATGGCGTCGTCGGCGCTCCGGTGCAAGAAGATCCCGACAGAGCTCGAACCACCGCCGTACACCTCGTTTCCCTGACCGCCCAAAAAAGAAGCACAGCGCGGAACTTAAAACGTCGTATCGGTTTTGCACGAGAAAAATGAGGAAAGGGTCACGTTTCGAATGGATTTCAACACCGTGCCGAAATCGACTCGCGTTGGACAGGGCTAGGGTAGTATACATGTCGAACGTCGTGCTTTTTCAACCACACTGTAGGGTTTGGTTCGTCTGTGCCAGGTATAAGCATCATTTGGCGACGAATGAGCCGCGCTACGGTACGGGTTACTCGGTTGAAAGCTAGGCATTTATTTGTGATGAAGACCCTCAACCGAGGAGATATCCTACATATTTCGAACCTGTTTGTTTTTTAGTAGAAGAGTGTTCGATTATAGGTACATACGGTAGCCCTTCCAATGAGTTGTCTAGCATGCCATACAGGTTTTAGCAGAACCGGTTGTTAGCAGAGGTATCGTGAACCATAAGTGGATACCCCACCGTAGTACTTGTTGACTCCGCGCTGAATCGAAGGTTGGCTTCGTCACGGTAGCCTACGTTTCTGTTCCCAATAATGAAGACAAAACCGAAACGAATGGCTAGAAACACAACACTTTAGACAAAAACAAGGATCCCAAGAGGATCTTTGCAATTCGCACATACCTGGATTGAAACTCCGTTGCAGCGCTTGGAGGCGATGATCCCGTGGTTTTCGTTGTTGTAGACCTTGTTGTCGTGGATGGTCAGGAGGTCGCTGTCGTCGTGGGGGTCAAAGCCGTACGCCGTGTTGTCGTGCATCTTGTTCCTCCTCCAGTCTCCCTGCTGGTGGCCGTACGTGTAGACTCCGAAATGGTTGTTGTGGATGTCCGAGTCGTAGATGTTGCCGTAGACGTTAACCTCGTCGAACAACTCAGGATTACTCAGGTCACTGCAGAACCCTCGCACCTGATAGGAATGAGACATTTTCGTGGATTGGTTAGTCGGGTGCATTTCACAAGTCTACGTAGGATGCGAGGGCCGCAACAGTCGATATGGTTTATCTTATTGGTTGGTAGTGATGTATTCTTGGCAGGGTTACTGGGCAAGGCCACATCATCGCTGGCGGGTGTTTAGCATGCAAACGCAGGGAGTTCGAGCGTTTTGGACCCAACACCAATTTTGGGTGGTCGTTGTTGGACGTTATTTGTATGTCGTACGATGGGAAGGTCTCTCTCGCGAATCACTAACGCCTGCTATGACCAAATGTTCAGTGGTACCGCAACATCAATCTTGATCTCGAATTAGACGGGAGTCACAGCAGCTGAGTACATAACAGAACAGCGGTATCGGACGTGGACATTTTGTCTCTGCATCGCAAAGAGCGGCGTATGTATGCATCAACCAGCGCTTGTTTGTCATGACCGTACGAACGGAACATGATTCGACGGGTGTATTTCTTGGAGCACCACACACGTTGACGTCACTCTCGCACGCCATATCCAATCTCCCAACGTGTTCGACCAGACGTGTGAAACCACCAACGACACAAAACTACTATTAACATAATACTGCCTCGCCGCACCTTCCATGTGAGGCCGTAGCTCTCGCCGTCGTGGAATCCGAGGTAGCCCATTTCGCTGTCCTCGATGTCCATCCTTGCCTCTCCCATGTTGCTCTTGGCATTGCCACTGCAGGTCTCGCTGGAGTCCAAGATCATCTCGGAGACGGCGCTGATGTACGACCGCCCATCGTCTTCGTTTTCGTCCACATCGTTTATGTCGGTATCCCAGGCGAACACCTAGGAGCGGCGGTGGGGAGGGAAGGTTGTGAGCACTATATATGAGCAACGCTAAGACGTTCGTGAAACATAGGTGAGGAGGGAGGTTCTGGCCTGCATCAGAGTGAGCATTTCCGGGCAACACAGAAATAGAAAGCAGACCCTTATCGACTGAGAACGATGAAGGTTGGGCAGTACAATCAGCGGCGGTCGAATACACTACTTCGACGACGTAGGGGAGACTACCATGACGAAGGCAGGGGTGGAACGCCCATGACAACGGCAGGACATAAACGGGGACTGCAGTAAGGCAAATGCAGTAGAGGCGATTACCCAACCATAAGAACGGATATAAATAAGGGGAACACGTCGCTCTCCATGCATGGTAGGTTGGTTCAGAACTAGCACACAGCTTGTCACGCGACGGTTGCTTGGTAATGCTTACAAGTAGGTGCTCTGACCGCGTGAATGTGTTGCCCGAGACACAAAGGACGGTCGGCAATGGTCAGCGGGAAGAGGTAACGAACACGCACGTTCAATCGAATTCTGTTCGTATGGGTTTAGATGTAAGTGTTCGTGCAGTTACACAATCACTACATAACTAAAAGCACAAAATATGTAGTCTATACCCAATGAAAGCGTAGTCTTCAAGAAACGTATTGCAATATGACCATGTTTACATCCATACAATTACGGGGCCCATTGTACTGATTCAGAGACGACAATGGCCTCTCTCCACACCGTATACTCCGTACTACGATTTGTACACACCACACCATTTTTTTAGAGGCTCTGTTTACTATGTTACCCCATAGTAAGATTCGTAGACGGGTAGATCCAGGGCTCATTTTGTAACCTAAAACCTCAAAAGTGTGAAATGCGACATTTTAGCTAATGACAGAAGATATAATCACAATATTTGCTCGGGACATGCTAAGGCGAAGCAAAAAAAAAACAACTTCCGGTAGGTCGTACTAACTGTCTCCGTCTAGACCCCTCCCGTTCGTCGCGCCAAACGTACCTTGGTGCGAACGAAATCCAGGTTCCCCCCGTAGGCACGCAGGTCGATATACGTATCACTTGTGCTCATCAGGCGCAGCTCGTCAGAGTCACCTCCGGCAGAGGTACCGTGCACCTATCATATCGCACACAGCCATCAGAGGGAAGGGGGTCGGGCGACGGGAATGGGCAATTAGTTAAATGAAATATAATTTTCACCGAAGTTTGTGTCAATCAAATACATTGCACAGACGGCCTAAAAAATTCGTTTTTTCGGGCTCCAGCGTTGCGCAGGGGTCGGAGGTCGGGTCGGGGGTGGGGTGGGGATAGTCTTCGGATTTGGGCTATTATTAGGTTTTATATATTGAACAATATTGAACAATAGGGCCATTTTATATTTACTATTAGACGCGTTCTACGATAGAGGTTGCACTTTTCGGCTTTTGTTTCCGACCCCTTTAGAGCCGGAAACGGTTTTTGGGGTCAAACCTACTTAGAAATAGTGTGGGATATGTTTTGGGGTAATAGAAGGGTTATAACCCAAAATCGTCCGAATGACATTCTTGTTTAGCAATTATGTTTTTATTTAATGCCTAGTCCATGGGTTTGCTCATTGGCCGACCCTCCAGTTTACTTGAAAACTGTTTTCGCATGTGATATGGAGCTCCCAAGGTGAAGAGCCTCAGAAAACAATGGTGTGTGTGTTTCTTCACATTAAACCGTTCTTCTACTCGTCGACATCCAGCGCACCCATTGTCCGTGCTGATTCTTCACCCTAGGA
>JAYJME010002660.1:0-13322 GCA_036873775.1 Costaria costata | reverse complement strand
CCGCGGGGGGGGGAGGTGACAGCCCCCCCGACCGCACCCTGGGGTGACACACCCACCACACCAGGGGGGGGGTGGGGGGGGGGGGTGACGGACCCACCACACCCACGGCGCTGTACGGGGAAGGAGCCTGGACTCGGCTTGGGATGTATATCTAGTACCGCTGCACTGCACAAAAGCAACTATCTGAGCCTGATTCGAAGCATTTGTCTCCAAAATGGGAGGGCAGTCTTGAAATGGTCAAGCAGTTAAGCGTAGAAGGTATGATGCGTGGGCGTGTAGTCTAACGAGAGAGAGCAGGGCAGCAAGCAGATGTTTGAGTAGGTCAATGTTAACGCTGAATTAGGTACATAATACCACTATGTCCGAGAACCGTTAGGTATTAAATATTAATACCAAACGGTGCTTATATATCCGGATATAGCGGGACAGGAATACGTACACAGAGTGGAGTTACAGATTATCGTATTATATTATATATGTACATCTTACTCGTAATATTATTACCAAAATGTTCTTACATATCGGGAAAAAATGGTATCATGTATGATATGTGCATAGGTTTCTTGTTTTGGGTTTTGATGTGGTATCTATCCCTTGTTCTTTCCGGGGATGCTTTTACGGGTGACCGACGTTCAAGCTCGTCACGCTGCATACCAGTATCGATCATCGGATGGCAAAGATAACAATCTATCAAAACGTCAGCAAGAATAGGATCCGGAGCATGAGAGGACGCTAAGCCGCAAAGACATGAGGGCGGCAGAAACCTTGTACGTTGTACCGGGTGTAGGGTGCACCCGTGTTTTATTTGGCCGGGCCGGGCTCCGCTCCCCACTCTTCTATACCGTTTTACCGTTAGTTTTTTTATTTTCCGACGCAACCCGCTGAAAAATCTTCAAACTCATGTATTCATACCAAACCCTGCCGTTCTATATATATATATAATGTAATACCTGAAAGTCTACAAGCTAAAAATCCAAGATCACCACAAACGTACCGGGTTCCGTTTTTTTTTTTTTTTTTTTTTGCATAAAAACACGCCGGTAAAATATGTACCAGGAATATATATATATTTATGGAATGGATCGTGTCGATACCTTCTCGAGGCCGTGATATTTTTTTGTTTTGTTTTTGTTTTTTACACGATCCATTCCATTCTACATATATACCTGGTATGTACGTACATCCCTAACCTGATTCTATAAATATGTTGTCATGTACTCGTGCAACAACCAGGTACCGGTACAGGACAGGGCATCTATTGATACAGATATTTACATCAACATTTTTCAAAAGGATCTGAAGAAATATTGCACCAGAGATTGGATTTCTTTTTTTTTGAAACGGGTCGTTCTACACTATTACGGGGGAGCATAGTTAATAGAACCTACTGATGTAGACACAATAGGGCCTACCTTAGACACCAGCACCTAAATATTTCCCTATTTTTTTTGCTAACAATATTTGGTCCATAGTTAATAGGACCTACTGTAGACGCAATAGAACCTACTACTGTAGACACCAAGACCTATATATTTCCCTATTTTTGCTGACAATATTTGGTCCTATTTACTATGGTCCCCCGTAATACTACAACATAAAACAAGGAACACGAATTTGGTTGTTCTTGCGCTTCGTACGAGTAAAGTACAGAGTAATGTGTAGTAGCGTCATATTTCCGTTTCCTTTTTGACGGCGATGCCAGGTGTCAGGTACGAAGTATGTACCAGGGTACAAGACAGGCCCGCAGGCCGTGTCCAAAGCCGAGACCGTTGATCTACGTACGTGGTGCCTCCGAGTCAGTCCTGGGACGTCATGCCGATGCCGTTGCCAACACGATCAAGTGTGGCTTTCCTACAGTACATGACATTCCTCGGCCTGGAATCACCGACAAACGGGTTATTCACCTGACTTGAGTAGGGTAGCAGAAGAAGCAGCCCCGGAAAATTCTCTTTTCTTTTTTTGCGGCGCACCCGGTATCATCACAGCTATTCGATTCTCCCCCTCAAAACGTATCAGCCAGTAGTACTATTACGGGGGACCATAGTAAATAGGACCAAATATTGTTAGCAAAAATAGGTAAATATCTAGGTTTTGGTGTCTACAGTAGTTTCTATTGTGTCTAAAGTAGGTCCTATTACCTATGGACCAAATATTGTTAGCAAAATAGGGAAATATATAGGTTTTGGTGTCTACGGTAGGTTCTATTGTGTCTACAGTAGGTCCTATTAACTATGGTCACCCGTAATACGAGTATGTGGGCAAAGCGGCTGGATCCAACACGTATGTATATAGCCCGGTCCCCACAGCTTTGCCACGAAGACGATGCACAGAAAGCGAACTACCGTCGAGCGAGAGCAACAACAGGTGTTGTTCAAAAGAAGAAAGAGATGTTGTCTCTGGTCGAAGTTGATCCCCTTACGGAGAACGCTGTTCGGGCTGTTAGGCGCGGAGTCTTGCTTGATCTAGCGGGGCAGAAAAGGAGATTTGGCGAACAGCGATCCAATCAAGTTGGACGATCTTCGCCAACTAGCTACGATATCTCCCAACTCCCAAATCTTTCACACTCCGTTGTTTTGTGAAAAAAAAACGGTACTTATATACAGCACGGCGCCACGGCTACCAGGGGTCAGGGATTCGCCAGCCTGTAGCAGCTATTGCGGCTCTTCTCCGACGCCAGCCTACTACGTGCTACAATGCATACTAGGCACACAGGAGTACCAGCGTACAGGAGGAGTGGTATACCAAGAACCAAGAGGGAGGTCTGCGAGGTCTACGAGGCTACCGTCTATATGGGCTACCAGTACGACAGATTTGTCACAGCCCCATAGCCTCCTATACTACAACAATCCATGCGAACTCCAATAACGTGCCACTGGGACCCGTGTGCAGAGAAAACCGCCTCTGTGTTGGACGCGTATGAAAAACAGCCCCTCCGCTTGAATGATGTGTTCGCCACGACGATTTTCGGATTTTCGGCCAAACATATATCCGTCCCCCCTTCCGGCGATAAACCCGCCTTCAATTCTTCAATAAAACCTCAAAAAATATTTTGCGTACGACCAATTAGCATCAGGCATTGACTATAATAATATTTTAGGATCACCTCCCACAGCCTGCAGCAGTGCAGTTCAGCAATAACAGCAGTATCAGCACCAACAGCAGCAGCAGCGTACGGGAAGGGCACCGGCGTTTCGGCCCGTATCTCACAAACGAGTTCGAGTAGTCGTGGTACGCTTCTGTTCACCAAGGCAGGCAGCAGCTGAAGTACGGACACCAGGCCCAACTCTCTGTGCTGTCGTCCCCCGGCTACTCGTAGACATTCCGCAGCGCAGGCATCGCTTGGGCGCCGTTTCTTCCCGTTGATAGAACAGAGCGAGAGGTGAGCTTCACAGCAGCAGGGGAGATCGGTTCCGGGAGACTAGACCCACGTTGTTTTTCCTGGCAGCCCAAAAAAACTTCGGCTGACTTGTTGCTCTGCGCTCAACCATCAAATCACGCTGTGCGGCGGTTCCTACGGGCTACTGGACCAGGTATTCCGGGGGCACTTTTAGCTTGTTGTGCCCCAAATTCCGGGGGCGCAATGAGCTAAAGTGCCCCTGGGGGCATATTTAACACAAGTGCCCCCGGGGGCACTTTTATCATCTCCCATTTCTTTTGTACCCGTACATGTGGTGGGTGACCGTTTCGACGCTGCTGGGAAGCGAGTGTTATTTAATGGTAAAGTACGCGACAGCGGTTCTTAACCCCTCTAGAGCCTGAAACGGGTTTTGGGGACAATTCGACTTACAAATAGTGTGGATACTTTTTTGCAGTGTACCAAAAGGGTTAAGAAGCTCCTTTTTTGGCTAAAGCTCGCGGCTTATTGTGACCAACGTTGAGCGCTCTTAAAGGCAACAATTAATAGTGATTGGTGGTAATTAGGCGCGACCTCAGTACCTGCAGTATTCTAACCTGCGATGCTTTGGTTGTACGTGTTCAGTTCACCACCAGCAAAACAACAACAGCAGCAGCACTAAACTCTCGGCATGCCATACTCGCACATACTCATTTTGTTTCGAAGGACAAAGGACCCAACAACAGCAGAACTGGCGGTAGCAGTAGCAGCAGCAGAAGAAAAAACAACTTCAGAGCAGCAGCACCATACTCTCGGCGTATCATACTCGTACATCATAAGAAAACATAAAACTCAGCAGGACCACCAGCAGCAGCAGACAGGGCAGTAACAGTAGCAGCAACAGAAGAAGCAGAAGCAGAATACGCTACGAAACAAAAACTGATTCAGAACCTAACCACGAGCGAACATCTACGCCTAAGACCAAATAAGACTCGGTACTCAAGTAAGCAGCAGCATACAGCAGTACAGCAGACATTTTTTATACCACGACACAACGTAGATATATATTTTTTGTTTTCCAGCGATATTACAGGGTTTCCCGTAAAAACAATTGACAGGGTTTTCGTCTGACTCTTGGGGATTGGTATTTTTCCCGATTATGTCGCCGGAGAAACCTACAATGTTTTACTTTGAAAGTTGTCGGGGTTTTTTCCCGTGTGTGAGAAAATTCTTTGTCCAATCGAGTGCCAAGTTTTGCAAATTTTCCAATCGGCAACGCGCGATATTTGCTACTTAGCTGGTTACAGCAGACGTTTGCAGTCTACACACAGCCTGTCTCGCAA
The DNA here is from genome assembly GCA_036873775.1 of Costaria costata. Lineage (NCBI taxonomy): Eukaryota > Phaeophyceae > Laminariales > Agaraceae > Costaria > Costaria costata. Next base: position 8,645 of record JAYJME010002660.1, on the reverse strand, counting down.
GAGAGAAGAGGGAGAGAAGAGGTTAGTCATAGCGCAACAACAGCAGTATAGGCGGCACACACGACGAGAGCCGTTTTCGGAGGGAACCTGCTGATCGTACTGGATACGCGAGCCTTGGCTGCGCATCGTACCGTCGACAGCCCTGGCCTCGTGGAGTGTGAGTTTGTGCGGCACACGCGAGGGTTGTTTTGTTGGTTCCTAACGGGTTGCAAGATAACCCTATGCCTTCGTCCTGTGGCAATCATGAACCCCAAGGGCCGACCCAGACAGTCGTCTCGCAATCTAACATCTCCCAGCAGAGATCCGTGGGAAGGATATGGAGTCTAAGACCTGGGTGGACTGGCGGGCGGTCGGACGGGTTGGCCGCTGCTGGAGACAGGGCCGGCCGGAGCAGGTCTTCTCCGTTTTGTCACGAGTCATGAGAGCTGCTTCGTGATATGCTGGAAAGCAACAGCCAGCAGTAGCAGCAGCAGCAGCAGCAGCAGCAGCAGTAGCAGCAGTTTTTGGGGGGGACACAGCGACAGCGAAAGCCTAATACAGCGGCAGACCGCACAAACCAACCCGGCAGCCATCGCACACACCCTGATGAAACTCAGCAGCGTCTTGTTCCTGCTGATCATCATGCCCCCGCCCCCGCAAGGCGGCAGGGCTTGTTCAGTCTTGGCTCGTACGAGCTGCGTGGCTCGGAAAACGTTGATTTGGTGTCTTCCGAAAAAGTTGCTGCCGTTGCGCTTTTTTCGGACTGCTGTTCGACATATCACTACATGCGGCTCCCGACCACAGCAGGGATGGGTCCCCCCACTGCCTAAAACTTCCAACATTGTCCTTGTCCTACTAATACCACCGCCGCACCAGGCTGGTATACGGATACTATTGTTCTGTGCGTGGTGCTCGAGGCACAGTTTGGTGCTTTCAAAACCACAATTTTGGTACGTCTCTGGTTCGCTCCCTCCTTTTTCCATTATATTGCTGCTTGCTATATACTTACGTACCATGTTGTTTTTTGCAGCTGTTTTTTTTACAATGGTCCACAAGCGGGGTGTTGGGTGTTGCCAACAGCCCGAAGGCGGGGGTGTTATATTTCGAGCAACTTGGAGTTAAATTGAAACAGGCAATCTTTGGTTTAAATTATTTGTTCTAGGGGAAACCCTATGTTATCTCGGGTTCATTTTTGTTGAACTCCGTATGAATACGTATATTCATACTCATATAGCTATGAGTACTCGTACCAGGTGCCAATACTACAATATCTACTCGTACAGCAACAGAGCCTTTCCGTCCCCCCATCAGTAGGGTGACCCTGACAGCCTCACTTGCAGCATGTCACAAGGGCACACGGCCCAAATGGTACAAACAGCATGCGGTTGGTTTAACCCTACGGTTCTCTTGGCTCGGAAATTTGTTTTGTTTCAAACGTTTTTTTTCAACTAAACCGTTATGATTTTCCGGTACGACCAGCTTTCCGCATTTTAAAATAATGGCCCAGCAGCCCGTGCCATAGGCCCAGTGAAACGCACGTTGCCGCACCTTCCTCCGCCCACTTTGGACGACATACCACGTACTGTAAGAGCACAAAAGGGTTCGTTAGCGTGCGTCCCGTTGTCACTGCCATTGGTGCCTTGTGCGTTGACAGGGTTGGACGAAAGTAGACGAAAACAAAGCTGATTGTTGCAAGCACGCACGCACGCACTGAAACAGAGATATTTTAATCCGAGTACCCATATGCCGCGTATGACCCTGATACCAAGAGGCTTTTTTTCCCATGGAAAGCCTGGAAAAAAAGCTCGCGCTTCGCACTCACGCGCCTCATTACTGGTAGAAAGATAGATGAAGCAAGGCTGCCTCGCACTCGCAGTAGGCCGTGTGCGTTGGAAGGAACAAAACTGAAAAAAAACACAGCAAAAAACCAACACATTACAGCAGCTGTACCGCCACCAAAACCACACCGCAGCACGGCAACCGCCGCCAACTCGAGACGGCTTGCAACAGAACAAGTCATACGCGTTAGCCCCAGCCCGCCAGTCTCTGCAGACGGCGAGTTTGTGGAAATCGGCCACGCACAGGTCTCGCAATCTGTCAAAACCACGAACGTTACACAAACACCGCAGCATCAGTAGTACAAGGCACAGACAGACTGCGAAATATAAACGGAAACCTGTACGCGCCCCGCAATGAAAATACTTTTTTGCCAAAAATGCACTTAACGACCTCGGCAGCTTCGCCCCCTCGGCTTTTCCTCATTGTTTTATAGGATTTAGAGCAGCGTTTATTCGCTGAGCACATATGCGTAGTTGTTACTTGTTAGTTTTTGAAAAATTCAGCCTGAAATTATTAACTCCTAAATTTGCAAGACACGTCGCGTACTGTACAGTGCCTGGTTGGTACCTGGTATGGATCACGCAACATCACGGAGTTTGCCGATCGGGCGCGCATTTCAAAGGGTTATTTATCCTGCAGTTGACACCTCAGAGTATAGCCTTCAGCGCGAGGAAGCCAACTGGCGACGAGAAACAAACAGCGCTGTGATAACGTGCCACGGCGCGCCAGCGATAGCCACGTGGGCGAGAGTTTTGTACGACGTTGCCCTTGTCCGCGAACAACGTCGAGACATAATTAGACAGCTGTACGTATACCATACCGCAAGTGGTCGGTTGTTGAATACGAATACCGTTCTTCTATCGGTACTGCTGTAGTTGTCGATCAATGGTACCATGTCTATGGACTGTGGATACTCCTAGAGGCGTTCAAACTTACTTTGTCGTTTGTGCTCGGGCAGAGTGGCTCTTACAGCATGCAACACGATGTATTCGTACGTACAACTCCCAGGCCACACAAGCTTCAAGGGGCGATTTAAACCTCAACATGTACCACTCTGGACGAAAAGTTAAGAACCGGTTGGGTTTTAACATGAATAACTATACAGTCGTTACTTTTAGGGACAGCGTGGTCGTCTACAACGGTAGACTTAACCGAAGTCATGGACATGAGCTGTAAGCTGTACGCACGCATGGTACCTGGCATACAATAAAGCGCGAGCCAGGTTTTGCGCTGAGCATTGTTCAGGATGCACCATTCCTACCCTCAACCCATGCATATCATAGACTGAAGACATAGAAAACAAGGACTATCAGTAGACAGGTATACACGGCCCTAACGCCGCGCAGTATTTACTAACGTTAACGGCCGTAGCCTCGGACAAAGGACTACGGTACCATCTGGAAACATGAACTTAATTCGAAACTGATACAAGTACCTGGTAGGGCTCAGGGTTAGGTGTGGGGTGATATCGCATTCCTCAAAACGGGTGAAACATCGTTTGAAGTTGCTCGGTGGTCTGTTTGTAGTGTGTATGGGATGGCCTACAGTACTCGTACAAGTGTTTTCTGTGTGTCTACTGTACTGTAACATGAAAAACCTATACTTCGATATCAAGGCGATACTCGAAATTGTCCAGGCAAGATAAAATTTTAGTGTGAGAACGTTAACGTTTGCTAGTACGGTTGTACGTCGTGATAGCAACGATTATATTTCACCAACTGGCAGTATATTTTTATCTACCACTGTGGCGCGGAACTTGTACTCGTAATGCTACAGCGACTACTCTGTGAACAGTAGTCGTACAGTATTACGAGGGAATACATGCCCATTCCAGAAGGCCACCTTTAGTGTGTCCGCGGCACTTTTGAGCATCACCTGTAAATTCTGATCGTAGTACATACTATTATACGAGATTGTTGTTTGGCAGGTTGTATGCGAGACGCCATTCTGAGCTCCGAATGTTTGTTGTTTTTGTTTTCAAGATATATCTTGCCCCGGAAAACGATTCAATATTGCGAGCTCTTCTCTCTTTTCAGAACGTGTCAGACGAATCTCGAAACGCCACCCAGGGCAGTTTCCCGGTTCTCGAGGGTCGCACTTGCAAGATTTCCGAACGAACTCATCTCGGACGCTTCTTGCAATAAATACTGTTGCATCTTCTTGCTCAAGTTTATTTTTTCTGCCAAGAGTCCTTCGAAATGGGATGCTCGGAAAAACAAAACTAGTTGGCTACATTTGCACTCGACACCCTAAACACCACAAGCGTCGACAGTACCATAAACTGGGGCTCGATCACAGCCGGCAAGTATCAAACCTTGAGCGAAATTACGTACACGTCGTCCTATCATTTTTTTTAGAAGGGCGACCAAACAATAATCGTACGCAGAATACCCGGAAAATAACGCCCTATGGCAGTTAGCTAAGAAAACGTGCATGTCATTATCAACCAATCCGCGCCGAGTAGAGAAAGCACACGCCAGACAAGATTAAGCGTACAAAGAAGGGTTGGACGAAATCCTTGATCTTACAGGTGATGTTTTGTCATTCCTCGATAAAGGACAGGAGCTTCAGCATCAAAACATGGTTAATCTGCCGCCTATCCCGCCCGGCACACCACATTGCCACATGCGTTGCTGCACAACAGCATCAGCATCGTACTCAAGGCCACGTGAACATGAGTGGACCATTGATTGCGAACTCCTACAGCTCAGATACGGGTTGGGACAGAGGTAGCACATTTTGATCCAACCTCTTTTTTCTGTCTGTCGGGTCTGCTCAACTGAGGAGCTACAGCACCCCAAATCGTTTAGAACCCCAGCTGGGTTTTACATAAACATTCGTTACGTACGGTAGACCAGGGGGTTGCTCGTCGTGCTGGGTGCATGTGTTTCTCACAAGTCGTCTTTTGGGTCAGGCGTAGAGCTCCCCACGTGAGGATCCTCAACGAAGGCTTGGTGCAGCACTACCGCAGCATGCCTGAGCACTCGAGAGCGGCCTGTGTCAGCCATGCCTTATGGTGGGGCTGCGTGCTGCTCAGGCTGCACCTTCTGATTGATATTGTGCAGCGCTCGACACGTTCTGCACCATTATGTGTCAACTCCTACGACACCTGGGCAGTTTGTGCCTCCACAGCACCTTTTAAGGCTTCTTGCTGATTCGGGAATTGCTGCTGTGCGCGCCGCCCGGCTTGGGGGATGGCCAAGGCTGCGCCCGACTCATTGTTGAGCTCTTGTTTGATAGTCGGGTTTTCTGTTTTCGGTTTGTGCTTACAAATATTCAAAATATACCAGATACCCGGTATATTTTATTGCTGAGCGGTAGTGTCAAGAAATTTTTATGCCTCGTGAGAGTATCTAGGCGCGACTCGTGCGTCGCCGTTGTTTTTAGTGCCGGTCTTGAATTCCCTCTGCGAGGCCAACTCGTCTAGCGGCAGTCGCTAGGCGTGAGGCTACGTGTTGAGTTCGACGATATTTTACTTTTACCCGTCTCTCACAAACGAAGTGCAAGGATTCCCGGATTCATGCTGCATCCTCGGGGGCGGGTCTCTAGCTGTTGAGCTTGTTCAGACACGCGAGTGTCGCGCCAGGCTTACAGCTGCAATACTGGGCGAGCTGCTGCGACACGACAACGCACCCTTGAGTCTACACGGCTAGAACGGCTCTTGGCCACAGCTAGTTTTTTTTATATGCTGTCCTTTTGCCACGCCGCCCTAAACCATTCCGCGATGGCGATGCAGCCACTAAAGGCTGGTGCTCGTTGGATATTTATCATAAGAAAGCCAAGTTCCACAGTCTAGACAGATACAATGGCACCAGTGGCCTGTGTTCTCAGTTCTCCTCTACAATTTGACCGTGCATTAAAGTGCTCGTATATTTTCCAGTACTCGAATAGTCCCCCTTGTAACATTTCTTGTCGCAGCAAAGTTGTACGTGGAAAAGCTCGGGATGACCTACACAGGTAGAATCGCCGTGGGTTTATCGGTTCTGTCGGTAGTGAGGGCATCCTAGTTTAGTCTCTGCGATATGTTTTACGAATCCTGTTCATGCAGAAACTGGACGAAGGCATACACAGACGGGACACCCGAATGCATCGTTGTTGGTTGGTCGTTCGGCAAACGGCAGCAACCCACAGACAGTTTCGTCAACACGATTCTCTCTGAGTCCGTTCCCCCCCCTGGCCTGCCGCAGGCGCTTGGCTGTGGAACTCTTCGGCGAAAATGGGGCGTTGCTTGCACAAGTCCTGCATGACGCAGTCTACGTTGAACGTTGAGGGCAGCAACAAGGCGGCGTACTGCAGAGAACATGCTGAAGACGGCATGGTCAACGTCGTCAATCCCCGTTGCTCTCACGGCTCTTGTACGAAGAGACCTAACTTCAATGTCGAGGGAAGCAAAAAGGGGGAATTCTGCAAGCAGCACGCTTTGGACCGTATGGTAGACGTCATTACCAAGCGTTGCGCGTATGAGTCCTGCATGAAGATACCGTCGTTGAACGTCAAAGGCAGCAGGAAAGCGGAGTACTGCAAGCAACATGCTGAGGACGGCATGGTCAACGTTGTTCAAAAGCGGTGCTCACATGAGTCCTGCACGAGGATACCGTCGTTTAATTTCATGGGCAAGCCGCCGGAGAAATGCAAGCAACATGCAGAAGACGGCATGCTGGACGTCCGGAGCAGGCGTTGTTCACATGAGTCCTGCATGAGGAAACCGAACTTCAATGTCGAGGGGCGGAAGATGGGGGTGTACTGCAAACAACACGCTGAGGACGGCATGGTGAACGTTTGCAGCAAACGTTGCTCACATGACTCGTGCACGAGACGACCGAATTTCAATGTCGATGGAAGCAAGACGGCGGAATACTGCAAGCGACACGCCCAGGATAGCATGGTAAGCATCGGCAACGCGCAGTGCTCTCACGAGTCCTGCACAAGGTGGCCAAGCTTTAGCATCGAGGGAAACAAGAGGGCCGATTACTGCAGGCAACACGCTAGGGACGGGATGGTGAATGTCGTCAGCAGGCGTTGCTCACATGACTCCTGCACGAGGCAACCGAGCTTCAATGCCCAGGGAAGCAAGACAGCGTTGTACTGCAAGCAACACGCGGAAGAAAACATGGTGATTGTCAACCGCAAGAGCTGCACACACGTCGATTGCACGAGGGTTGCGGCCCTCAATGTCGAGGGTTCCAAGGTGGCGGCGTACTGCAAACAGCACGCCAGTAACGGCATGGTGAACGTCCCAAGCAGACGTTGTTCGCACGACGCTTGCACGAGTGTACCGAACTTCAATGTCGAGGGTTGCAAGACGGCGGTGTACTGCGAGGAACACTTTGTGGACGGAATGGTGAACGTCCGCAAAAGGCGTTGCTCGCATGATTTGTGCACTTGGGAACCGAGGTTTAATGCCCAGGGCAGCAAGACAGCGTCGTACTGCAAACAACACGCTAAGGATGGTATGGTAGATGTTCTCACGAGGCGCTGCTCACATGACGCATGCACGAGGATGCCGACCTTCAATGTCGAGGGCAGAAGGAAGGCGATGTACTGCAAGGAGCACGCTAGGGACGGAATGGTGCATGTCCTCAGCAATATTTGCTTACACGATTTCTGTATTATACGACCCAGCTTTAATGTCCAGGGCAGCAAGACCGCGTCTTACTGCAAACAGCACGCTGATGACGCTATGGTGGATGTCGTCAACAGGCGTTGCTCACACGACGTTTGCACGATAATTCCAACGTTCAATGTCGAGGGCAGCAAGGCCGCGATGTACTGCAAAAACCACGCTGAGAATGGCATGGTGAATGTCGTTAAACGACGGCGTTCGAATAAACCTAGCACCATGAGACCGAGCTCCAATGTCGAGCGACGGAAGGTGGTGGGTGTCGTCGGCAGGCTATGCTCGCATAACTCCTGCGTCAGACTGCCGAGCTGGGGTTCACTGTCTGAAGGTGTGGCTACTGTTTGTGGATACCATAAGAGCGGAATCTTTGGCAGTCCGGTGATCAATTTCAAAGCTTGTTGCAAGCTGGTGGGTTGTGGGAAATTGTCAAGCTGGGGCCCAGCAGGGAGCCAGCCTACCCACTGCCCCGATCACGGTCCACTTGAGGACGGGTTGCTTTGTACTGTCGGTCCAAGAAACGCTCGCAGTGCGGCAGTTTCTACTGCCCCGTCAGACCGTGCCTTACGAAGCTCGTCGTATCGCGTGAAAACTGAGTGTTCGTTTTGAACGTTTTTGGAGTGGACAAGAAACATTTACTACTCCGGGTCGGCGTGTGATTTGGAAGTAGGCGGCACTACAGTAGTAGCTGCCTAAGGGTCGCCGTGGCGTGCACCGTACTACCGTTTTAACTAGCGGTGGTCTGAACCTATTAGTACGGCCGCATTGCTCGCCCCTAACCTACGTCATTAGTTGCATGGTTTACCTAGCAACCCATGGGGCTATGCCGTGGATGGTCTGGCCAAACGTGGTGGTAAGTATTAGCCGTCATCGACGTGAATATTTTAGAGAGCTGGATTTTCGAGTTTGGTCACACGCATTTCGAAAACTGTAGAGCACTGAACCACATAACCTATTATATCTGACCGTCATGTTGTATCTAAAGCGTGGCCCTTGACGGGGCTGCAGGAAGCGCTGGTTAACTCCGTGAATGGCTGCAAATACGTTCGCACCCAGTGATCGACGTCCTTCATCGGGATCGATTTGGTTCATTGCCGCTCGCAAACTCGTTTCAAACTGTTTTCGCGTAGTACTATTAATAGTGATTGGTGGTAATTCGGCGCGACCTCAATACCTGCAGTAGTCCAATCTGCGATGCTGTGGTCGTGTA
>JAYJME010002659.1:0-13322 GCA_036873775.1 Costaria costata | reverse complement strand
AGGAATGAAAACAAAATCAAGATCAAGAGGACAAAAACATTCCACCCGAAAAGTAGAGCCACAACTCGCGAGCAATAGCGTGCTGTGCGATGGCATTACTGTTTTATGTGTCAGAGTTTTGACATATATAATGTACTGCTGTGCAGCAGTTGCGTGTACGTTCATCTTGAGTACTCTGTGCAGTACCTGGTACAGCACCGTACCAGTATATTTTTAGAGTACAGCAGTGCTCGGCGTGTTGTCATCTCTGTCGTTTGCTGGCTTGTGTATTTTACGCTTCTCGTGTGATACTTCGTATACAATCAGAATTGTGCTGTACTCCAGTACGTACTACTACCAAACTGTAGTACTGCCTAAGACAAATATTCTACAAGTGGAATACTATACGATTATACAAGGGCTCCGCATGGGGGCCGGCGACTGCCGGCCCCCATGCTTCGGGTAGGTCAGGGCACGAGTTCGAGAGGTTGAACTTACGATAATACGCAGGAGGAAATTAAAGTAATGCCAAGGGATTGACATACCTGGTGTCATAGCTTGTACCGTACGCGACAGATGTTGAATCACTTATATCTGGCCAGACTGGAATTCTTATGGAAGACTGGGTGCGTTCCACACTGTTTTCATTACAAAGAGGTAACATTCTTATTTTTTCTCAAAATCTCAGTGCCAAGTTCTTAATTATCAGGTCTTAACATCTGTCCCGTACTGTAGTCCACCTGCTGTAAATATATAAAAAATGAAGCAATTTTGGTTGGAGGACATGTAGCGCTTTGTTTGCTTGATGAAAACAGAACATATAGATACTTCGAACTATCAGAGTTAAGAGCTCGTTTTAAAAAAATGGAAGGAAACCACAGAATATGTATGTATGTGATGCACTTTGTCCTTGGCAGCAAAAAAAGCCGAGTTGACTGGTACATGTCCAAAAACTGGGCACATGTTGGACCCAAACGCATGTATGTACATGATAAAATAACAAAATGAAGTAGAATTGCACAAGCAAACTTACGAACGGGAGCCGAGCTCGCACTTACTCGGTTTTGTACTCGAGCTTGCACTTTTGAGACGTACTCGTTCTGACATTTGATCTTGTGCCCTTGTACTCGTTAAAATTTCCCAAAGATGAAAGTATTTTGCTACTGCAGTTAGTTGTAGGGTATAAGTAGTTACTGCTGTAGTGTGTGGTACACAATCATGCGTAATATCATACCGGTACAAACTCAATATATTATACTTCGAAGTACAGCAACAATTTGGCGCGAGTCGACGAGGAAAGAAAGGGCCGAATCCTTCTCGCGATATAAATGCAAGGAGAGAACCGTACGAGTAGTCTGGAGGAGGGAGGATAGCCTCTTCTTTGTGACCCTGGATTTGAGCTACGGCTATTAATAGGAAGGAGAGAGAAAATTTGGGCGAAGATATTTGACGGGAGAAAAATGTCTTCCCGATATGATAGTAGTAGTACCGTACGTACAACACTAGTCACTACAATAGTATTATGATCAAAATCCGAAAGCAAATGACATACGAACGTAACCATCTTTTTGCATAGATTTGTTCTTTCCCCCTGAACTTCGTGTTCTTTGATCTTGGAAATGTAAAACCCCACACAGCAGCAAGTAACTCCTGCTGTTCGGACTATGAAAACAAACTTGCCCAAACTTATCTCCGAAAACAATCCCGCAGTACACTCTACAGCGGGCATTATGACATGATGACACTGTATTGCATAATACACGTATGAGCGTCTTTACTCGGGTTGTAGTTTGACAATCCATTTCCCCGAGAGTGCTGCTGCTGTTGTTGCTCTTATGTTAGTCAAAGCAAGGGCGGTTCAGAAGCGATGGCCGATGAAGGGTGCGAGGAGGGCGGCCTTGCTCGTCGAGCTTGGTGTTGTTATGTTGTTGTGAGAAAACCCATCGAAAGGGAACAACATGAGCGTTGTTGTTGTGACTTACTTTTTTCATATTCCCCATGGCCCCACGCCGATCGGCAGAACTCACAGCTGGCAATTATTTAAAAAAAACTTGAAAATGAAAAGCCGCACACTGCAGCAACCGTTGAACTGCTGTACGGACCATGGAAACAACCCGGCGCACGACGAAATGCGGGAAGATCCAGCTAAAGACTCTGCCGAGACGAGTTGCCACTCGTAACGTCACGCTGGTTTGGCTCGGGGCGCTCGCGCGCTCAGGGGAAGTTAGCCAACGAAGAGAGTGCGGCCAGGTGTTAGGAGTCGACGGTGGAAGGCCGCGGTCGAGAAGGTCAAGGCAACGCCGAGCAATCGAGTTCAACGTTTCCGATGCTGAGCGCGGAACGAAAAAAAATCGCTTGCCGATCGCTGGCCTCTCGTGGAGCGGTGATCATTGTATACATATATATATATATATATATATATATATATATACCTATATACCGGTATGACGTATCGCATATTTTAACTTGAACTATTGATGTTTGTAGTACAGCACTCGAGTACTGTGCATTGCCAGGTATATATTATACGTAGAGAGGAGATTGTACGCTCTTCTGCCAGTATTCTGTTTTTTTACGTGTTTTTGCATCTGGTCTCGTTTGGTTCAATCCTTTCAGAGCCAGAAACGGTTTTTGGGGACAAAACTACTTGGAAATAGTGTGGGATACTTTTTAGCGGTTCTAAAGGGGTCAAGGTGGTTTACTGTACAGATGACTATTAATAGATACAGCATTACCAGAGTTTAGTGGGTACTTGACAAGACTTGCCCTGACTTACGACTTACAGAGTGCTGTATGGTTCTCTTCTCGGGAATATACCCGGAGTTCGACCCTTGAACAACGTGAAATACGACCCTGTGTTCATTTTCGTTGCCCCCCACACTCTCGTCGTATGACATTCAGGTGCCTCTGACTACGGGAAAGACCCGCTGACTCTGCGGGACGACGGAGACGACATGTCACAAGACGATGAGGCAATCGGGATGGCGCTTCCGGATGGGTTTTGTCTCCAAGAGTCGAGACCAGCTGCTCTAGACAACTCTTTAGTGAGACGTGGTGCGTTAGAAATACTAAACATGGGGTGGTTTGGTGGCCCGATTACTCGCAAGAGTCGGGATCGGACGAAAGAAGTGTACGGCTACCGTGTGCATCTTGAAGAAGACCAAACAAAGCGTGCGGAGACTCTGAAGCTACCGTTAGGTGCATACAGCACGGAAACAAGCGCGACGGTGGGAGCGTGGGTTTTACTAGAGCGTAACGACAAAGAGCAGATGGGGAGCACAGTGGAATGGGGCTGGGCAGAGCAGTCAGCTTGGAGATTCAGAAGCAGGCGGAGAAAACCCGGCAGTCAGTAGCAGGAGGGGGCATTGACGCCCAACGTGCGTAACGTAGACCATGTCGATTGAGTTGCTTTAACCCGTAAGTACGAGTAGTGCTACAGCAGAGTCGTTGAAGGTGGCCAGGATGAACTACGCTGCCTGCAGTCCTGAAGAGCATCGTTTCTAGTCAGTATCTTGTGAATTATGAGTGATGAAGGCCATCTGGAAAAAACAAACTCTTGGCAACCGCTCAAGAAAAAAGGGTCGCATTAGATGCCTTTGCAAAACAAGAATTTGAAATTTAAGAATTTGGCGTCCTGCACCTCTTCGCCCAATAAGAGAGATTGTGATTAAGCATTTTTGCTGAAATTGGAGAGGAAATAAGATGCGAGACTGAGTTAAAATACGGTACGGCGATAGTCTGTATAATATGTGGAATACAAGAAACTTGGTATGAATAACATTTGGGGCCACGGTGACGTTGTACCAGGTACAGCGTACCACCTATCGGCAAGTCGGCCCAAATAAAACTTGAGACTGAGAACAAGGTTACTATATAACGGCAACGGGCACTTGATCGGTCGGTAACCTGTAGTACAAACTGTGTAGTTAACCTCCTCAAGAAATACGGACCAATTGGTACTTCTATCAACACCGTAGTGACTTCATGAATACTTTACTTGGGGGTCTGGCATGCTTACTTTGCTGTACAGCAATGGGGACTACCAACAAGGTATCATGGTGTGACGGCATTATTGCTATTAAGAAGTAGCTTTATCTCAATTTACAAACGTAGTCGTACGTTGTTGATGTACACCAATTCAACGCATTGACGAGAGGGATCTCGATCAAGACAAGCACTCTCGTGTGCAACGTACACCATGTACGGCACATGCATCCACAAATCACTATACGACAAAACGTCACGTATTTTGTTGACTTTACCAAGAACTCTTGGTGACTCTACGCACTGATGTGTTTGTCTCTACCAGGACAAAACAGGAAACCATGATAAATTAACTGGTAAATAAACCAATGATACCAGAAAGAAGTGAGCGTTACTGCAAGTCAAATATTAGCGTAACTAAGGGTTGATGTTTCATATAATAATAGGGCTACATAGTACTGTAGGTGCCCCTACCCTCTCTTTATTGGTATCTTCCGCTCGCTAAGACTGAGATACAATAATACAACAAAATATGCTCACTCAATCGTCGAAACTATTGGACGATTCTCACCGACATAACTTGCTGCCTTTCGCAGGTTTCCAAGCTGGGTATTCTAGGGTGTGCTCGATATAGCTGCTGTCAGAGATTGTTCATAAGCCCCAAGTCCGGATGCCTGGCCGCCCTGTGGTCGGATGAGTTTCTTTATAATCGCCGTACTATAGAGGACAAAGCAAGAGAGAGAGCTCACAGCAGATGCACATCAGCATCAGCCATAGTCTCGACACAGGAATTCATCATAACGCCTGCGAATATCTTGGCAATCCCCTAAAATATGAAACTGTCATTGCTGGAACGACCCAAACCAACAGATATTTACTATCGATGTAACACTTACTATAGGCTATACGACGCTTACAGCGGCGTGTACAGACATAAATAAAACAACAACGAACCTGGGCGACGGACTACCTGTTATAAATAACTTTACGACTGTACAGCTAACTCAGACTCGCTATCGGGGTGTTCCCGTAGGCTCTGCCTCTATAGATTGTTGGGCTGGGGGCGTGGGAGTTTGTGTTTGCGATTCAAGAGGAGTTTCCTGAATTTTCGCGAGGTATGAACATCCGAGTATATTTTCGTAGGAGTGGGGAATTTGAGGACGATGCCACCAACCATCGGTATTCGGACCTGCACCGCCAAACCTTACGCAGAATTGAACACGGAACGGGGAAGATCGACCTTTTCAGCGCTTGTGGTCGACAATGCTTTCAACTGTCTGGGGGACAATGCGTGCTTGTGATACTTGTGTTTCGATATCTGGCATTGATATATCTGTACGCCCATGAACATCTGAATGATCTTTTCAAAATCAAGATGTACGAAAGCACTGCCTTGGCGGTACGATTTCATTCTTCCCAAATGTACTGATGTGTCATTTAACTGATCGTTTTTCGTAATACGATTAACGACTGGAGACAATCGACGGCGTACTTGGTATGGACCACGCCACGGCTTGAATAGTTTATTGTTGGTGTCATCTTGCTCTGAAACTGTTAAAAACGCTGGTCACCATTGGATGCTTCTCGAACAGCAGAACGTTCAACAAGGTTTCGTCTTGTTAGTTTCTACGCAAGCTGCAAAGTTTCGAGGGTTTCGCGTGTGTATTGTTTTGCTGTACCAAGAAGTTCTGCCTGAGGGATTCCCATTATGATATCAATGGGGAGCGTGGGCATGCGACCATCATGAGGTAATGAAGTGTCTCATGTATAGTACTATGCTATGTGCCATTTGAACAAACGGTCGTACGTAGCTGTGACCAGTTTTTGCGATAAATACATAGCTAACATATCATAAATAATACTATGCACACGCTCCAATACTGAGTTACCTTGTGGCCGATATGGCGTGGTACGGCTTGTGTCACAGCCAAAACTTGTTTGTAACTCTCGGACAAGTTGGTTTTGGAACTCTATACTTTGGTCACAATGTACCATTTCTGGAACACCAACTACCGAAAATACTCGGTCAACAAGAACACGTGCAATGGTGGTTGTCGCTTTATTGCGAATGTGTGCGATCATAATAAAGGGTGTCAAGTGGTCAGTGACTGACATGACGATCCTGGGATATGGTTTTGTACTCAATGAGATCGATGGCTACACGTTGAAACGGCCGTTCTACTGGTACACGACCTTTCGGTAACGGCGGTCGGCGGTGAGGAGTTTTCGACGTTGGCAGGACTCACAACTGGTGCAGAGATCCTGAATCCCTCCTTGCATAGAGGGCCACCGATAACGGTCAGGAACTCGATCAAGCGTTGCTTTGAAAACTAACTGTCCGCCGGACGCGGGAAGGTCGTAACGTGCATCACGAGTGAACGTAGTGTTTTCGGTGGTCTCAGAACGAGCTGCGTTTGCGCAAGTGACCTGGAAAATATGACATGTATAAGGCACCATCGACTAGAATGACATTTCTCGTTCGTTGACTTGCTTATCTTCACGGGAGGGGGGCAAGTTTGGGTTTCGCGGGATACTCAAAATACTGCTTGAACTCAAGTTATTGCTCCTCAACTAAGGGCCGTTCTTATCAGAGCCATACATTTCCAAAAATTCCATGTTTTTTTTCGCGCAATTTTTTAGATTTCCATTTTTTCCATTTTTTTTTCCATTTTTGGAACGTGAAGCCTTCCAAACATTTTGCCCTCTGAAGAATTTCCAATATTTCCATAATTTCCAAGATTTCCAAGATTTCCTTTTTTTTGGGGGGAAAAAATATTGGAAATTATGGAAAAAAGCTGCTCGATAAGAATGGCCCTAACTTCTCTGGGTCCATAGTTGGAAACATCAACAAGGCGCTCAAAACCAAATCACGATCGCTTTTGGCTAGACTAAGTCCACTCAGAGAGTCCGAGGGTTCTTCATATGTACGTGGAGATAGTGGGCGGTACTCTAACCCATCATCGGGTACACTACGACAGATAGAGGCTAACTTAGGTTGCGGCTGCAACACATCAGGAGCAGATGCCGCTCTAACAGTAGTATCCCCTGATGCGTCATCGCGATAACGTATCTGGTACTGCGTGTAATTTTCCCGGCTTGCATTCGACGGTAAAATCAACGCCGTGAAAAGCAATAATAGCCCAACGACTTAACATGTTGGACGTGTCTTGCATGAAATACAGATGGGTGAGAGCTGCGTGATCGGCGACGCATTTGAAGTGCATATCCCGAATATACCGCCGCCAATGTTGCAGAGCTATGACAACTTCACAACATTCTTTCACCGTTGCCGATTAGTGTTTTTGACCTTTCGTAAACCGTTTATTGAAATAGGCAATGCTGTGAAAATCTAGTGTACTGGATTTGTCATCTGCGTTTAGGGCCAAGCATGCACCGACTCCGGCTTCGCTTGCATCTATAATACGAGCATTACCAACTCTTTCGAAAATCAGGGAATTGCAACACGGGTGGAGATGACAACACCTCTTTCGAAAGCATGATACTTTGCTCTGAGCTGGACCCCACTGCTTCTCAAATTCTCTTGGTGAGTTCAACCAAGGGTGCAGCGATTTCTGCAAGTTTGGGACAAATCAGCGTTAAAATATGACAGTATCCAAACCCGATCGCAACTCGTTGATGTTTTTCGGATCACGTACCTCACCAATTGCGTGGATACGGTCATTATCAATAGTGATACATTGAGCTGCACTTATTTCGCCTAAGTATTTTACTTGCTTTGAGCCGAACTGTGTTTTCAATGGTTTGAGTGTTAACCCAGCTTTCTGCAGCGCGTTGAACATGCGGTTCAGGAACTTTGCATGGTGATTCCATGCAGCTGAACATGTTAATAAGTCGTCCGTGTAACGAAAATAACACTGGCCGATCCAGTATCGCCAAGTGCGAGCAAGATCGTACGTTGGTACAACCAAGGTGCATTACATACACCAAAGGGCATGCGTTTAAAGATGTATATACTTGTCTTGGTCTGTGACAAAATCGGTTGGTTCGATGTCCGAGTCAGCGACAGGCAGTTGGGGAAAAGGAAAGTGTACGTCAGCGACTGTGATTACCTTGGCTCCGCCGACGGCGTCCAGATGACTTTCGATGTTGGGTATAGGCCAAGTCTTTCGAATCATGTGGCGATTGAGTGTATTGCGATAATCAGTACAAAACCTTGGTGAACCGTCAGCTTTAGTGTCGATCGTGACGAGACTATCCCAGGCACTGGTGCGCTCCTCAACTATTCCTTGGTTCAAGAGTTTGGTAATTTGTTCATCAATTTTCTCTTGAACATTAGGTGAGGTACGGTACGGCGCAGGATCAACAGGACGGGTGCCTGGTGGCAACGGAAACGCAGCGTCGGCTATGTTACAACAACCGAGCTTGTCTGGAGACATCGGAGAGACAGAGCGGTATCTAGCGTATAGCTGAATGGTTTATGATGTGTGAATTTGATGTCAGCAAAAGCTTTCGCGAACGTTTGTTCCAACGCGTTACACGCTGCGATTAACTCATCAGGATTTTCAGGTGAGGCAGATACACCGTACATAAATACTATGTTTCTGCCTTTTCTGTCACTGCGGATGTTGATAAGTACGCCAAGATAAGACGTTTGGGTATCTTAGCTACCACGACTAGACAGATTGGCGAACTGTAACCCGGCAGAACCGTCTGCTGTACGCCATGTTGTAGCTGTACGGGCTACAATTTAACGCCCGAATACTTGTAACTTTCGGAACCAGAGAATACTCCAATACTTTGGTCTGCGGAACCAAACAAGCTTCTAGTACTACATTTGTGTCGAGAAGGGGTAGATTACTGGTGGAAGCAAGAACTGGTGCTTCAGTACCGGCCGGAATTTTTCGGGAAATGGTCAAAGGGCCTGTTTGTTCGGCCGTTTCGGGGTATAGGCAAAACACGCCCGCGGCAGGCACTCCCGTGTGTCCAAACTTGCCTCAAATGCAATTCCGACGCACTGGCGAGATTCCCGAAACCCCTGCCGAGCACGCACACCCCCTTGTTTTGTTTTCGGGCACGTTCTTGGACCTAACGGGACAGCGGCGCAAAAGAGGGTACACCAATCCCCCCGTTTGACCTTATGTTGGGGGGGGTTATAACCCCACAAATCTACTTCCTTTATCTACGACCCCCAGTTGACCGTTATTTCCCCTCATTTGGCCGAAACCAAATCCCTTTTTGACCACTCTTGGCAGCCTCAAAAAACGACTGCAACTATACGTATCCACTTCACCCCCCAGTAGCCCGAATAGACCACGGGCGGAACATCCAGAACTTGCGAGCAGTCGCGATCGTTTGTCTCCCAAGAAATCTCGGCACAACTATCCCAATCAAGTACTTATAGACGGAATAAATATATAGGTTCTTCTTCGCAAACACCGATGGGAGAATCAGAACACCTATACCTGCAGGTCGGGGTTGCTGGGTGCTTGGATGCTGGGTGGTCGGTGCTCGGTGCTCGGTACACGAACCCACCAGCCCGCCGTCGAACGCATGGTAGGGGCGCCTAGCGGCTTTGACCGTGAAGTCAGGTGGACCAACTCCTTCGACTGATCGTCTGCCATCTGCTGTGCACCGTTAAGACAAAATCATCCGCCTTTGTTTCTAGAAAACAAGCACTCTCACATACAGATATGATCCCACGACTTGGAATTGGAACTAATTGCTTTCACAACCTACTGACCAGAGTACTCGGATTATGGAGTATTATAAGGAGCGTGTGAAGTTTAGGTGCGAGTAGTTACCTTTGCTTCACGGTTACCCGTAATGGTATAAGTTACCTCTGTGTTATCGTTACCTGTATTTACCGTAGTTCCATGTTGTGTCACTGCTGTCACCTATCACGCACGTTTGTAAACAGATTGTTTTCGACTGCAGAAAGACCAACGCCAAAACGACAAGGAACAGCGTCCCTTGCCACCTAGCCCATAGCAAGGAAGAACAGGATAGAGGCTAACACGAACGAAAGGGAAAGGGGAAGAGAGGCAAAACTAACAGAGGCCGCAAATAAACGCAACACAAAACAGAAGAAAAAACTACCCAAGGCGGCAAACGGCTCTACAGTAGTACTCATCCATATCAGTAGTAGTAGTAGTAGTAGTAGTAGTAGTAGCAGTAGAAATAGTAGGAGTACTAGCAGTAGTAGTACTGTAGTAGTAGAACGTATTGTATCATACCTGGTAGTGGGCTCGGGGATAGACACGAGGGGGAAAAGGAGGAAATCGCCTCACATGAAGTCGAACGACGGTTCATTGACCCTCATGCTTGTGTCCCAAGGACCGCTCCCACCCGACAGCCACGCACCGAGCACCCAGCAACCAAGAACCCAGCAACGCACGACCTACACGGGTATAGGTGCTCTGATTCCCCCATCGTCATGTTTGCTAAGAACAACTGATATCTTTATGCCGTCTATAGAGATTTGATTTGGATAGTTGTGCCGAGATTTCTTGGGAGACAAATGATCGCGACTACAATCAAGTTCTGGGTGTTCAGCCCGTGGTCTATTCGGGCTGTTGGGGGGTGAAGCTGATACGTACAGTTACCGTCGTTTTTGAGGCTGCCAAACGTTGTCAAACAGGGGTTTCGTTTCGGCCACATGAGGGGAAACAGTGGTCAATTGGGGGTTGTAGATAAATGTAGTACATGTGTGGGGTTTTACACCTCCAACATATGGTCAAAGGGGGGGGGGGCAGTTTGATCCTTCATCCGCCGCTGTCGCGTTAGGTCCAAGAACGTGCCCGAAACACAAACAAAGGGGTGTGCATGCTCGGCATGGGTTTCGGGCATCTTGCCAACGGGCCACACTTGCATTTGAGGCAGGTTTGGGCACGCGGGAGCGCCTGCCGCGTGTACGTTCTGTATATACCCCCAAATGACCGAAGAACCAGGGGGTATACCCCGCTTCGACCATTTCCTTAAATTAAACGAGTTTTCAAACTCACAGGGACAGCTTCGAGGTCAGCATAAACAAATACGACAGAGACTTTGCGAGGAAATCGTTTGAGCGCGGTGTCGAGTATCGACACGATGCACAGGGGGAATGTTTGCATTGCTGTTGCTTGAATGAAAAATACAACCCTGATTATTCGAACCGAGTTGCACCAAGCAGAAACATAATGTTGTTACCGAGGGGATGGCATAACCCAATTGCAAATCAAAGCGGATGAAAACATGAATTTCCATCACTGATCCGTTCGCTGCTTTCAACGTGAGGGAAGCATGGGTAATGGGATGAATAGGTTCAGTTTCCAGGACTGGGTTGCGTTCAATAAGAGGGAACGCGACACATGAAACATCTTTTGCCGTGTCAACAATGACACGATAAATCAATACCCCTTTCAATGGTAGTGCCCCGGTCTTGGTGAAGTTGACTGCTATGCCGATGCCGTCTAACTCTCGCTGGAGAAAAGGCAAAGGCTCTGATCGTTTTGGCAGTGCCTCCCATGGGGCCAAGAGATACATCATCCTTATACTCGAAGGCTTCCACTCCTCCTGCTTCGAAATTCTCTCTGAACCTCTTCAGCCCTGGTCGCACAACCAGGACGAATATTGCTGGCCCCATGGGGGTCCCCTGCTGGACACCACTAGAGCAAGCGATCGTTCTGGTCTCCCCGAAATCCATCCGAAAGAACGCGCCCGCTGGCCGTGTGCCGTAACATTTTGCTACAAACGGTGTGAGTGCTGGCATGGAGCTGGCCACCTTCCCAAGCACCGTTGTCATTTTCACCGTGTTAAAGGTGTTGGAGCAGGCTGTGATGATGAGCCAATTGCCTGTCTCGTCTAGCGTTCGTGCCCTCAGTCCTAAATTCTCCACTCCTCCAGGTACCGCGACTCCAAACTGCCTCACCTCTCGGTCGACCTCCTCCAACCGCGGCCGCCACTGTCGCATAGCCCCTGCCGTGATAAGCTTCCTCGATGTCATGCCCACACAAACAGGCCGACACTTTCCCCCCAGCGCGGTAAGGCTCGACTGCAGGAAGAGATGCCAGAACTCCGCCAGAAATGCGCCCGGGCCGTCAACGATTCTCCGCCAGAAGGCTGTCATACCCCGTTCGACGTCCTCTCGCCAGACGTTCGTGTGGATGATGGACTGCAGGTGTGCGTATCGTTGACCGACATTTCCGGGACCCGATAGGGCGTTGCGGGAGCTTATGACTTCAGAGGGCACCTCAGATAAGTACTAATCGTCCGGGCGCCGCGGGGAAGCATTTCCCTCCTCGGGCTCGGTGGCGCTCACCAGCACTTCAGCCGCCGCCGCCTCCGCGGAAACGGTGGCATAGTCCTCGGATGGGAACTTGGACACCAGTGTGTCCCTCGTTCCCTCACTTACTGCTGAGCGGGGTTCGGCCAGAAGGGTGCGTGCTGCCACTTTGACCCCTCCAGCGTCGTTACACGCCAACCACGCTCGTTCAAGTTTCGCTTCCCCCGAAACCTCCTGGGCAGTATCTCGTTGCCTTTAGTCCCCTCGCCTGGTGTACGCCATCAGCCAAGGGAGCAGGAGGAGCTTTCCACCAACGCAAGCCCCTGTCGCCTCTTGATCCTGCCGTCCGGCGAGTGAAATAGGGCTGGCATAATGTATTAATCTTTGATCGCACGCAGGAGCGAGTTTGACGTCGCCGAGCCCCGGTTCGGCCGGGGCTTTCCCAGGCGTCGTTGAGTATGCCTAGCACATGAACACTCAGGCGAGCATGTACGCCTGCCAGCTGCGGCTTCCATTTTTGTCCCGGTTGCGAAGTCGCTGCAGGTCCTCAACGGAAACAGCACCGGGTGGTGACCCTATACGCAAGCTGTTCTGGTCCATAGCAGAGCCCCTGACTGCGTATGTCTGCGTCGCGTATGATCCTCCCTCCCATGCGCGCGGCCCTATTGCGAAGACCCGGGTCCGCCAGGACTACGGCCTCCAGTGTATCTGTCCCTTCTCAGGTGTCGGGAACCGTAGTTGACTGCTGGGCAGCCGAGTGGTGCCGATGCCACGCCTCTCACGAGGACCTCAACCACACAATGAGTGTGGATCACATGGCGTCCTTGCCAACATGGAAAACGTACCGCCCATTGCCCGAAATGGAGCGTTACAGAACAGACCCTTAACCGTACGTCGCCTTGGGTGTCGCCCAGGAAGGCCCGGGGGGTCGCCCCATTCCCGGTCCCCTCGGCATTCCTCTTATTATTATTCTATTATTATTGTTGGTATTAAGATATCGTACATGATTGTTGTTATTCTTATTATCTCATTGTTCTTATTATTGTTGGTGTTGGTGATGGTGTTGGTGTTGGTGTTGTTGTTGTTGTTGTTGTTGTTGTTGTTGTTGTTGTTGTTGTTGTTGTTGTTGTTGTTGTTG
>JAYJME010002658.1:0-13323 GCA_036873775.1 Costaria costata | reverse complement strand
GGCATTGGCTTCAGTGGTTGGTGTCGCACCTGCAACCGTCTTGTGCCGCTCTTCCGTTGCCTCTTTCTCCTGGACGTGCCATTTCCATATGGAAGCCTCCGCCCCGTCTTGAAAAAGTCGGAACCTTCAGCCGGCCTTATTGCTGTTTCGTGCCACCCTTCGAACTTGATGCGGAGTACCTTGAGGTCCTCCTTGAAGTCCTCCTTGAGGTATCTCATCCAGTCCCACTCCTGTCCTCCAGAATAGCTCTTACCCCCGACCACCTCTCCAAACATCACCCTCCTCGGCAGGCGTTCCTCCCCCATGCGTGGCACGAAGCCCGCAAACAGTACTTTTCGTCATCGTACAGTCAGCTCAACTATCTCGGAGTCTGTCCTGACAAGCGCGTTGGCGTAGGATATAATGTGGTTTTCGCGCTTCCGTTTCCGACAGCTGTAAAGGCTATTGATTGGCGCGTTTCTCAGTATAGTTTCGTCGGTAACGTCTATCAATAGGTCCCTTCCCCAACATATTGTTCGGGCAGCAGTCTGCAGTATGGCTATCGATGGGTATCGTGTACAACCTACGTAATGCGGCAGACATTGACTATTGATAGACACCTCACATAATCTACGGTTTGCCGGCAATGGCCATCGATGGACACAGTGGTGCACAATCTATTTGATTCGTGTTCTAAATCTCTTCAGAGTCCTGTTGTCCTTTCGGCTATTCCTCAGACGGCAATCGTTTTATCGTGTTTTTGTTACCGCAGTGTTTTCACCTCGTTTTTTCAACCGCAGTGTTTGTATTGCGGCTGAAAATGCTCAATTCAAGACAGCCACAACCACACGCTCGAGACGGGGGCTTTCAACATGTCACTCGCGTCTGCCGAAGAAATATCATAGTTCTGCTCGGTACCCTCGACGAAGAATCCCAGTCCGCGTCTGCAAATAGTTTAGATAGTTCGAATAAGGACTTGGGTTTAGAAAACTCTCTATTTTCAAGTCAAACATGAGGTGTCTTTATGATGCGAACGCCAGCGAGTCATGTGGCGACAACGAGCAGCTGTTAGGAGCGCCTGGTGATTTTCCACTCCGAGCACTCCGCTCCCAAAACTTCCCGCCGTGCGCAAAGCGCAGGGATCCTCTGCCAGATAAAATTGAACGCCGGTGCCCACGGGCAGGGCTCGTAGGACTCTGTGCATGGTACTCTGCCTGTCTTCGTCGGTGGCAGGGAGAGTGTACGAGATGCGAGTGCGGGCTACGATCGACCAGGTTCCACTCGGGACGGAAATGCAACGAACAGTATAAAATAATCGAAATATCTCAACGGTCCCAATATTTGCGCCCGTGTCGGCAAGACATCAGCCTCGACGACAGTTTGTTCACGGCCTCGACCGCACCTCGAACGATCTCTAATCGCGAGCCCATCTCGCACGCCTGGAGGCGACGGCTCTACTCGGCACAGAGAGCACCCTCTGCCCGACCTCGCTCGGATCGGTGGCGTGTACGTAGGCAGAAGGAGGGCAATTGGTGATCCGAGGGCACAGGGCGAGAGACGCAAACCATTTTTTCACCAGGGTACAAAAAACTATTCTCCATATAAGCTCTTATCTCCGTAGGGGACAGAGGGTGTTTTGCTGCAGTTTAGAGGTTCGTGTCAGATCAGATGTACTGTCGTATACACATACCCGATGCACGCTTGACTACACTTTAGGAAACAACTGTTCAACAGATATATACGTACGATACGTATAGCTGAACGGCAAGACGCTGCTATCTCGTCCGGAATTTATACCTGGTACGCGAGTACCCGTATCACATACCGGTATACACGAGTGCTCAAATACTGGAGTACAGAAGAACACACAAAAGTGCGAAGTAATGTTCTGATGAGATTCGGCCATCTATCGAGCACACGATAGCAGCAGAACCCAGCATCACGAATCCCGTTACTGCCCAGCTACTGCCCAGGGGGAAAAACTGGAGGGGCGTTAGATCGAGGCGTACGCACCAGGCAGCTCGAAAGGGGTCTGTAGGTTTGGGTGCTGTCAAAAACAGCATCTCGCATTCACTCGAAATGACAGCCGTTAGCATGAGTGCGATGGGTCGTGTGGGGCATGGTGTACGCCGACGCCGCAGACTTTGTTTCCAAGTACAGGAGGGAGTTGTGACTCGTAGTATGGTGGCAGTCATTGTGACCTCTTAGGGAGCAGCAGGCCTCACGGTATCAGAAACGAAGAGGGAGACCTTGCTACTACGAGCACCGGACTACAGTAAACACCCCGGGCTCCACCGCTCGTGATCGAAACAGCAGGTCAGAGGTATGGAAAGACGATCCAGAGTTTTTACCTGGTCAGCGTTGTCCGCGAAAGGCCCACCATCAAAACTGAGATCAATAGACAGGTGCGTCTCTGTGGATATGTCTCAAACGTCGGAGTTGTACAATATAATGACCGACCCCACGCAGACTCAAAGTTCTCCTACTGAAGGCCGAGGCGATTGAGATCCTACTCTTAAGGGTATCTGGCGTTGGTGCTCAGCGCAAAACAGTTCGCCAAGCTCTGACCTGCGCACCGCCGACAACGTACGGACTACTAAACCCTCTCCTTGGCCAACAAACCCTCAAGAAGGCACGGCGCTAAAGCGTCAAAATGACCATCCGTAAACCACACTTTTCCTTTGTGGGGGCAGTGGCACGACAGATCAAAGTGTTAATCTTGGCCTTGATACGAGTACTGAGCAGCCTCTCTTTCAACAAGGCGAAGATAATCGTTCCTGGTACCTGGTACCCGGTACTGGGGCAAGAGTGTATATTTGCTGACATCATGTGTTGCTATTGTTCCTTTGTCAGACCTGAGCTAACGCTCATATCCTAACCCTGAAACAATCCTACACCCTCACCTCACCTCACCTCCACCGCGACCCTTCTCATGCAGGTGATCTCCGGTTATCGGTGTCAATATCGGCGCCTTTGGCGCAAAGTTGCGGTGAAGCGTGAGCACTGCTGGTTTTCTACCATTGGATAGGTGCTGCCGTGACGAGGTGAGAGTTTGATGGGAAGGTTCCTGGAGCAAGCCAGGCGTCAGAAAATATACCGTTCAGATTGCTTAGATGGATGACCATTACGGTTCTTCCGACGGGTAAACTACGTACGGAACGTTCTGGTCTTCTGGCTTGGTTTGGCGAAGAGAAAAACACCAAATGGGAATGCCCGCCGGGTCCTTTCCACAGCCGCTTATCTTTTTATGGCCGTATTTGCGTGAACCCCTCCAGTTCAGCCCAATTTACATGATTCGCGGTTCGGTCGCTCCGCGCAGGTCATGGACAGCCTTCTTGGCACCCGCCGAGCGTGTTCGCGCGGTCGAGTATGTACCACACTACTCTCTGCGATTCTCTTAAGCTCGGCGGGGTATCTGGACTCGCTGGCATGGGCGAAAACTTGTAAATCAACGAAAGCAGCGCCAATTCGAGTCGACAACTCAACTGTACTGGGCACGCTTCGAGCGGCTGTAAACTGCACCGACGGCGGTTTAGTGAAGGTCATCTGGGCCGGTGCCGTCACTCTAGACCTTCCAATTGCAATTGCGAACGGTATTTTCCTTCACGTGACTGGAGAGGACGGTCTAGCCGAGGTGCGCGGCGACGACTCCAAGATCAACGGGAGCCGTCTCTTTGACGTTTCTCCTGGTGGCGGGCTGACCTTGACTGGGCTCAAACTGTCGGGGGGTACTGCTGCGGAGGGGGGCGCGATCTACTCGTCGTCTGCAGCATTGACACTGAATAACTGCACATTTGAAAACAATAGTGCCACCGACGGGAGCGGGGGTGCGGTGTGCGCAAACGGTGGAAACATCACAATCATGGGCGGAGAGTTCTTGGGAAACAAGGCGCTTAAGTATGGAGGCGCCGTGCATGTTACCGACGGCAGGTTGAAGGTCCAAGGAGGATCCCGGTTCGACGCCAACGAGGCGTTAATAGGCGGTGCGCTGTACTGTGGGCCAACATCAGAACAATCGGTGACGTCACCGAATGTGTGTTCGCTCAATCAAACCGAGTTTACATCAAACAGAGCTACTAAGATGGCTCGAGATGGTGAGGAGGGTGAAACTTCTTCGGGCGGTACTCTTACGGAGGGGGGCGCGATCTACTCGTCTTCTACAACCTTGACACTGGATGACTGTACATTTGAAAGCAACAATGCCACCGATGGGAGCGGGGGTGCGGTGTTGGCGAACGGTGGACGTATCACGATCATGGGCGGAGAGTTCTTGGGAAACAAAGCTCTTGAATATGGAGGTGCCGTGCATGTTACCGACGGCCGGTTGGAAGTCCAAGGAGGATCCAGGTTCGAAGGCAACGAGGCGTCAATAGGTGGTGCGCTGTACTGTGGGCCAACAGCAGTAGGATCGGCGACTTTGCCGAATGTATGTTCGCTCATTCAAGCCGAGTTTACCTCAAACAGGGCCGCCTACGCGGATCCAGCTGGTGACAAGAGTTCGGCTTCTTCGGGAGGCACTGTTGCGGAGGGGGGCGCGATCTATGCGTCTTCTGCAATATTGACGCTGGATCACTGCACATTTCAAAGTAACGATGCCGACGGGAGCGGGGGTGCGGTGTGGGCGAATGGGGGAAACATCACGATCATGGGCGGAGAGTTCTTGGAAAACAAGGCGATTCAATATGGAGGCGCCGTGCATGCTAGCGACAGCCGGTTGGAGGTCCAAGGAGGATCCAGGTTCAAAGACAACGAGGCGTCAATAGGCGGTGGGCTGTTCTGCGGGTCAACCGCGGTAGAATCGGCGACTTCGCATGTTTTATGCTCGTTATTTCAAACCGAGTTTACGTCAAACAGGGCCACTTACGCGGACGCAGATGGTGACGTTAGTGGGTCTTCTTCGGTGGGTACTGTTGCGGATGGAGGCGCGATCTACTCGTCTTCTGCAGCCCTAACAATTGCAAACTGTACATTTCAAAGCAACAATGCCACCAGTGGGAGCGGGGGTGCGGTGTGGGCGAGCGGTGGAAACATCACGATAATGGGTGGAGCATTCTTGGGAAACAAGGCTCTTGAATAGGAAGGCGTGCATGCTAACGACAGCCGGTTGGAGGTCCGCGCGGATCCAGCTATTGACGACAGTTCGACTTCTTCGGGAGGTGCTGTTGCGGATGGGGGCGCGATCTATGTGTCGTCTGCAACTTTGACACTGGATCACTGCACATTTCAAAGTAACGGTGCCGACGGGAACGGGGGTGCGGTGTGGGCGAACGGGGGAAACATCACGATCATGGGCGGAGAGTTCTTGAGAAACAAGGCAATTCAATATGGAGGCGCCGTGCATGCTAGCGACACCCAGTTGGAGGTCCAAGGATTATCCAGGTTCGAAGACAACGAGGCGTCAGTAGGCGGCGGGCTGTTCTGTGGGTCAACCGCGGTAGAATCGGCGACTAGGCATGTTTTATGCTCGTTGTTTCAAACCGAGTTTACGTCAAACAGGGCTACCTTTGCGAATCCAGACGATGAGGAGGATCGACCTGCTGACATCTACGGAGGCGGAGCGGCCGCGTTCCACTTTACTGACGCCACTGTAACGGACTCTGTGTTCAGAGGAAATTACGGGCATAGATCGGGTGGAGCTTTGTTTGGGGGGCCTTCCACTAACATCTCTGTCAACCGGTGCAAGTTTGGAAACAACACTTCTGGCCTGTACGGCGGCGCGATATCTGCTTCTTCCATGACGTTGGCAGGACACACCCAGCTGACTAACAACTCGGTCCCTACTAGTGGTGGCGCGGTGAGTGCAACGATAAATTCCAGTACCAGACGTCCCACAGTTGGTTTTCTCTTACTCGTGGGCAGGCCTGATTGGCGAAAATGATATGTCCGTGAGCTTAACGCCTACCACGTTGCCCATTCCACCTTCGATCGACGCACAGAACATGAGGCGGGGCGATGAATGCGACTATGAACTACTAACAAACCCTAACTTGGCAGGTATATATTCGTAGGTCGTACATATTTATTCCTTTGAGCATGACGTCAGCAGCATGTAACCGACGGCGCGAAGGGGGCACTCTCAACGTTTGCACGTGTTTGCCGTCATACGAGTTTGGGTTTTGAACTAGCGCTTAACCAATGACACGTCCCCGAAGGGCTATTTGTATTTCTTAGCGGGAACCACCACGTATATATATATATATGCATCGTATAAAATATGTCCTCGGTACCTATTGCTCCGTTTAACACGGCTGTAGCTGATACGTAATGTAGGGCGCAAATCTGTCCTGTTCGGATATTGGTTTGGCCGAGTGCAGCGGCCGTACCTATGAACGGCATGCCGAATGTTCGTTTCGCCTGTGAGGGGGACAACAAGGGGTGCGGTAGGCACAGACGTACAGCTACAGCGCCAAACTTCCACCGCCGCTAAAGAAACATTGTCTATCGCAATACTACAGTCAGTATATACAAGTGTCAATCAGCAGGCCCCGCCGCCGTCAAGGGCGGCGGCAGGGCCGTATTGAAATAACAGGGTGGCCCCCCGACTGTCCAGCATATATAATGTCGACACGTCAGACGCTATTATTGCTAATGTTTAGTATAACATGTCTGAAAAGGTATAGTGCGTTTTCATTTCTGTTTTTCAGGGGGATGGGTCTCTAGTGTCCCCCCTGGTATTCGCGAAAAGTATGTCAACCCCTTTAGTACTGTATATACCTGACTGTAATCCCCGAGTGGTAGTTGACGACGCCCTCGGGGACAGTTTATCAAAATGTGCCCCCGGTATATTCTAGCGTAGACAGACAAAAAAAATATATATATCGCGTAACTTACCCCGGCTTGCCCTGGTATCTACGCACGGTATCCTGAACCTGGTGTACCTGGTTTAAGTATCAGCATGATACCCCGTGCTGCGTGTAGTTAATAGTGGTGCAGACCAGAAAGACGAAGCAGCCGGCTTGTTTCAAAATACAGATCAATATTTATCTTACTCTTTAATATGGTCGATACAAATATATCCCTATGTTGCAATCAAGTGGTGGGCATCCCAATGAAACGCTCCGGTTATGTTATGGTTTTGTGGTCACGTTTGTATAGTAGCCGTCGACGGGATTCAGGCATGATCGTCGTAGCAAGCTCGGGTCGGAAAATCGATGACACGGTTTCCACCGGGAACAGGTTGACTACATATCGGTTCTTGTCATGGGAACATTGGTGCCGTGCAGCGACCATGACACTGCGTAGTGTCAATGGCTATCAAAACGGGGGAAAAGGGAAACAAGTACGAAGTAGTCTGTCCAACTGTTTCCTGGACTTAGGTTCACAAGAAAACGACAATCCTAGCTCTCTATATATAATATGATGAAAAAGCCGTAAGGTGGTCAAGGTGCTGTCTGCCAAGCAGGCGTGCAACAGCTTGAGGGTGTTCTAGCTAGTGACCAAACCTATGCGACACAACCTACTAGTGTATTAATAGTGGGGTACCCTAATCTCAAACCGAAGTACCACGATTATGTCTATGTTACACGAAAGCGCAGGACAGTTTCCACGAGCTGCATCGCCATCAATGACAATTAACTTTTTCGTCGCTTCAACCGCTTGAGCCACCTCTGCACGAATAGCCGTACGAGTCATTCAACTCTCAGCGCAAAGCGCGGTTGTGTCGTTTTCGGTATATGATCGCGGGTTGGCCGTTTTCCCGGTACGGATTTCTGGCGATCTACCTACAGTAGGTTTTGGGTTCGGCTTACAGGGGTGCCCATACGAGAATGTCATATGTTTTCCAGGAAATGTATTTGACATTTTGTTTATTGGTGGAATCACAATAAAGCCGAAGAGCCCAAAATCAATATACGTATCTATATCGGTGTCAAACCTCGGTGGACCCGAGCAGATGAAAGAAGGGCAGACCAGCAACACAACATGAAGATGGTACCTTCGAAGCAGTTCGTCGAGGGACCCTTTGTGGCTGGCGTACGGTGCTCGAATGTGCTGACAGGGGTTGTCTCTCGAATCTGCTGTAAACGTCCAACTCGACAGTCCTGCTGCGCTTGGCAAGAATTGATCATAGACGGCCGCCGGCTCCCAACCCCCCTAACGGCGGCCTCCCACCCTTACTAAGACCCAGGGCAAGGTTTCTCCCTACTAACATGTCCGTTTAAGGGCTCGCAGCGTCGGGGGGGGTGTCCTTCTCCGTACTTGTTGCCACCGGAAACATGAACGCGGAGCGACGATCGTTGGCCTTACGGTCGTTGCTGACCACGGGCTTACAACTGACCGTGGGAGGCTTCACGGGCGCTTCGAAGGCTCGGAGCCCTCTCCCGCGGTTATACTGAGCTCTCTGCGAGGTAAATTGTAAATTCCCTCACCTTTCTGTGTTGGCGACCTCGTCCTTGATCGAATAGGCGGACAGTGACGTACGCTCAAACCCCAAAGAAGCAGCCCCCACGGTCCACAGCCGAAACCTAGCTCGAATTTCCTCTGCACAGCACCCGACGGCAAGCTTCTACCTCACGAGTGCTTCTTATCACCGCGGGAGAGGGCCCCGAGCCTTCGAAGGGTCCGTGAAGCCTCCCACGGTCAGCTGTGAGCCCGTGGCCAGGAAGGAATGTGAGGCCAACGACCGTCGCTCCTCGTTTCGCCACGATTCCGGTAGCAACGAATACAGAGCAGGATACATCCCCGACGCCGCGAGCCCTTAACCGGAGATATAGTCAAGGAGAAGTATTGCCCGGGGTCTTAGTAAGGACGGGGGGCCAACGTTAGGGGGGGTAAGAGCCGGCGGTCGTCGATCATCAATTTCCTGCCGAGCGTAGCTGGTCTTTCGAGCTGGACTTTTAGAGAAGCTTCGAGAAACAACCCCTGTCAGCACATTCGACCACCGTGCACCGGCCACAAGGAGTCTATCGACGACGGCATTTCTTCGAAGGCACCATCTTCATGTTGTGTTGCTGGTCTGCCCTTGTTTTTTGTCTGCTCGGGCCCACCGAGACTTGCCATAGGTATAGATACGTATATTTGTTTTGGGCTCTTCGTCGTTTTTGTGATGCCACCAATAAACAAAACGGTAAATACTTTTTCTGGAAACAAATGTGTCATTCTCCTATGGGAACACCTGTAGACCCCCTCTATCCCTGCGACGTTTCTGGTAGTATATGAGAGTAGGTCATGCTGGGATCGGCAAGGAAAAAGTGGGTGTCGAGTTTCTCCATCTTGGAAGGCAACAATTCAATCCGACCCACGGAATTTCCTTGACAAGGTTGTATGAAAGAGACTGACCCTCTTTCCGTACCAACTGCTGTATAGGTGTGTGTGTCTCGTTTTGAGTGCTTGTCACAAAATAAGAATTTTCTAACGCGGAAGAATCAAGAGCAGGCCTGTGTCAATTATCCGTAACGTGCATGGATGGGTTGATCACAGGCCACAACAGCGACCGACTGCCGCAACACCGAGCACCACCACGCGCGTGGTGTGAAAAAGGAGCTCTCTGCCAAACCCAGCCCCCGCCAGGGACTCCTCTTATCCCCCCCTTGGGCCCCGTGCTTGGCAAACGTTCCGGCAGTGCAGTTAATACCTCGTTCGCTCGTCGTACTCCCTGTTTTACCCTCTCCATTGTGAACAACTGCCTCACGTGACCGTCTGTCGCTTCGTCGACACGTCTGTGCCATCCCCCCTGTTTGCTGAATACCGTCATCCAGAGCCCAGCTTAGGTTGGCGACTGGAACAAACATATATCACTTTCAAGGCGTCCCGTCGAGTTCCGCGCTGAGCCTTACTACAGCAGTAGCCCTTTCCCCCCTCAACCTCTCCACGAAACCCACGCAGGCCGCCGCTCTTGGCCGACATGAGGGAGAAACCCTTCAGATAATATGTTCAGCTCACACCCCGCCGTTTAAACGCTCTCCCAGATGGTCTGGACGAGTTAGTCTGAGTAAGCTGTCACGTGGTAATCGTCGCGCATGCTGCTTGTCCACCACATACAAAGGAGCCGAAATCGATTATGGGTCTTGCTTGGTTTGGTGCATTAGACCATACCTAGCACATAGGTCAATGTGGCATATTGGTTGTGGCAAGGGTTCTCCTCCATCGCTATATCTCTCGCTGGGAAGTGTCTTCAAGGATTTTGAATATCAGCTGCCGACCACGGCGCCCGAGGCTGTTTACTTTGGTAGTGATAGACGCAAGATTACGGAGATGGGAAATGGTAGACCTTCCAGAGGCGTACTCAATATGCATCAAGCCGTCGGGTTATGCGGTGATGCGAGGCAACAATCGTGTTTGTGGCTAGAAATTGAAAAGTTATCTGTGTAGCCTCAAGCGATTTTTTTCGCTCGTGCGCAATCAGTTAAACGTGTAGGGAGCTTGGTCGAATAGGACGTGCGGTGTTGTCCCTTGCACCATGTTTGTGCACGGTGCATGTGCCCTGCCACGCCCTGTGACAGGCAGAGGCGAGCATCAATATTGCTCCGCAACCGTTATAATCCGAGACCTTGCCGATTCTCAACATGTCACCGAATCCCGCATTTCGCAGGTATATGGGTGGGACCCAACTGGCACGATCGTGTTCAACGAGGTTTTCTGCAAAGACAACTCGGCGTTAGTAGATGGCGGTTGCTTCCAAGGTTGGGGCAAGGCCATCTTCAACGATGGAACGGTCATGCTAGACAATCATTCGCCACACGGGGGCTGTATATGTGAGCGCAAATACGATTTTGCTTGGCAGGAACCGCTGCTCCCACTGCTATATGCTTTATCGATCGTTTCGTGCGTTTAAATCGCCCGGACACAATGCTAGCCGTGAGCTCAAGGAGCGGGCTGTGTTTAAGGTGCAAGCCAGACCCAACATCCACCCGCCAAGGGCCAATGCTTGGTACACAATTTTGTGTGTCTTGTGCCCTCCATATAGCAATGGACAGTGTCCGATGACGGTATCCGCCGTTGTAGACGGGATTGATTAACCAGAACAGCCGCGCACGGTACAAGGACGAGACATGCGATAATATGTGGGGTGGTCGATAGATTTCCATTTGCAGATGGCGTCCTAACCCCTCTACCCTATGTATCCCCCACGGTTTACAGAATGCTCCGTCAGCATAGCGGCCGTTTGCTTGCCCTGAGCTGCGCTGCAAACTAACTCGTATTGTCTGTAACGTATGACGGCATCAGACGCAGACACGGGCAGCACTATCAACGTCAACGGTGGAACCTTCACGAGCCGAACCAGCGACAGAGGCGGTTTCCTTTATGCCGCAAAAAATACCACCGTGAATATCACTGGGGGGCTGTTTGCAGACAACATTGGGTCCAGAAAAGGCGCAGCAGTAAGTGAACCGACGGCTTGACGGCTGCAGCCATTGTTTCACTGCGACACAATCGTTCAACTGTGACAACGCAACGGTGACGCCATACTGCAGTAGACATCCATATCCTCTGGTTTCGAGTGATCTGCTTAGCTTGCGTGTATATTTCAGCTCAATGTGTCTTCCATTTAGCGACGAGGTACTACTACTGCCCAGCCTTTTGTACAGGTACACGGATTTGACCCTGGGCGAGGTTTTGCGCCCGTTGACCTATGCACGTGTATACATGCACGCCCATCTGCAATACCGCAAGCGTAGCTCGGTGTAAGATATCGCGCAATTTCGTGTGCCTGGTATGAGCTTCTTACGGTCTCGTCGACATCAAAGTGTTACAGCAGGGATGTTTGGCAAGGCATGGTCTTCCAGCCTGTCATTTTCTGATTTCACATAAGAGAGTTGTTGCGTGCGGGTTCGCCTGGCTTCGGAGGATTCCGTCACATCAGTAAACTTACTCTCTACTGAAACGTCCCGCCCGGCTCCTCTTGTTGTGTTACAGCAACAGCTCTATTGCAGCGGGAATGGAGTGTCTAACATTTCGATCGAGGGAGGGACCTTCAGGAACAACAGTGCGCTTGAATCTGAAGGCGCCATCGCAGTCTGGGGAGACGATGTGCTGGTGTCGATCACGGGAGGCACATTTGAAAACAACACTGCATTGTAAGCTTGGCAGCGGAATATGAGGCCGCTCCCGTGACGTCTGTATGTTGGTGGTTTGGAGTGGTTTAGCCTCAAGTGGGTAACAAGTCAGTACACAATCCAAATACGATAGAGGACTATTGGCAAGAATCAAACCGCAGCATCTCATGTGATCGCTCCTGCATCCTCTTACTGATGTGCCTATTGCCCCTGTTTACTTAACCGGGGACTGTGTCTCCTTGGGCTGAACGAGTAGTTCAGCTCGGGTGGGTGCTCGTCGTGCTGACCCTTGGCTACCTCGGTTCGCAACGCCCGCCACGCCCTCTCCCAGATTGTTCGGCGGCTTCATCTTTATAGAGATTCGGGCCAGAATCAGTTGCGAGGGAGCCACCATCAGAGGCAACTCCGCCGGTGAACAGGGTGGGGGGATTTATGCCCGAGAAGCACATGTGGTGCACTCTAGCTGCGACTTGATCGCCAACGAGTCGCCTCAAGGGGCGGCAATCTCTCTGACAAACGTAAACAGTGCTACGTTCGAAGACCACAACGTCACCGATAATCTGGCCTCGGGAGGCAGTGTGGTGTATGTGGTCGCGAGCACCGTTGTTGCCAAAGGTGTGACACTCGAGTCGAGTGTTGACCTCCAGGCTTATTCCTCTAACCGCGCGATACAGCTAGACGAATATTCTACGCTTGACGCGGAGAACTGCGTGTTTGATGGCTGGCTCGGTGACACGGTTGTCCTCAACCTAAACTCCGCTAGTGGCTCGCTTGTCCTCAACAGTTGCGACTTTAGCGGAAGCTCCGCGGCCATGGCGGTCATCTCGCCCAACTCGGACGCTGAGATCCGCAACGCCGTCATCAGTAATCTCACGTTGAAGAATGCTGTTGACGGCACGATGAAAACCCCTTTAACGCTTGTGGATCGGGCGATGGACTGCAGCGATCCCAACGCTTGCGGGGTTTGGGGGTGCGTCAACAGTTTGCTCGGAGTACTGTGCGAGTGTCTCGAGGGCGGTGAATGTCAGAGCGATAGCGGCGAGCTATCCCTTAGCCTCAAAACTCGCCCAGAAAACAAGACCTTTAGTCCCAACGCGGTGTCGTATGAGCTCTTGGTCTCATCAGCGGGTAATGGAACGACATTCGTCATCTGGAACCTTGCGTTTGAGGGGTGTGACCTGGAATTGGACGTGGTTCCATCCAGCGGGGTTATGCCGACTGGGAGTAACGCAACTGTCACGGTTACCGGCACCTCAACGAAGTTAGACGTAGGAGGGGACCAAAACTGTAGATTCTATTTGAAACCCGTAGGCAACTCCAGCAGCAACTCAACCAACGACATCAAGCTGGA
>JAYJME010002657.1:0-13328 GCA_036873775.1 Costaria costata | reverse complement strand
AAAAAAAGTGTGATAAGTGACAAGTGCAGGTTCGCACGCCGGTCCCAGTGACATCTTCGTACAGCAAGCAGTACATATATTTTACTAACTAGTGATTGGTGTAATTCGGGACAATCTCAATACCTGCAGTAGTCCAATCTGCGATGCTGTGGTTGTATGGTACCACGTGTAGTCTGTCGATAGAGCACCACCACTTTGTCCAGCAAACACGACAACAGCAGCACCATACTATCGGCATATCATACTCGTACATACTCGTAATATTTCGAAGAAAAACAAAAGACCCAGCAGCAGCAGCAGCTGCAGTAGTAGCAGAGGTATGGCAGCAGCAGAGGTGGCAACAGCAGCAACCGCAGGGGCAGGATAGCAGCAGCAAAAAAACAGACTATGCTGACCAAAAGCTGAACCAGCACGAGCGATCATCTACGACGGACGATGTAAAAAACCATTTCCGGGTTTTAGATGAAAATACTTGCAGGTTGGACCTTCGACTATATCACGATTTCCCAACACACGTCCAACGAGCTACGCTCGTATTCGTACCAGGTGCCACCACTACGATGTCTACGGCAGAGCCTCTGCATCAATTAGTCGAACGTCACAAATTGCGGCACAAAGATAATGCAGGCCATCGTCGGGTACGATAAGCACAACATACATACGCCAACAATCGAAAGACCAAGTATATACTTCGTATGTGCATGTATTGTATGTTCTGTGGTCAAAAACTATGACATAGAGATAATGATACCCATGCTGATTCTTCACTCTATAATATTCAAGTTCTACAGTCACAAACTACGACACAAACGTAATTAATTGTCATGCATCAAACAACACCAACCACCCAACTGGTCGAACTCACGGCGGGTCGTAATTTGTTTTCTACCCCTCAAATTAAATAGTATCAATCACTCAAGTGGTTGAAGTCACAAATGTATTATTCAGTTCACGTACGTGTACTGTTGTACAACGTCCTGCTATCGTACTGGATACCAAAACCACAAGATACACCAGACAACGCAATGACAGGTCATCGTACTGGGTACGAGAGGCATAACATACAGTCGCCTTGCAATCGAAAGACCAGGTATCTACACGTCTATTCTTCACATCGAACAACATCTACGACAGGTAAAGACCTAGAGAGCCATCTGTAAACTTGTACAGCAGCAGCAACAACCGTGCTGCAGCAGCAGATCTACCCCCAGTATACTGTTGTTGGCCTTGCGCCCCACAAACGAACAGACAACGACGGTTGGTTGAATCTCGTCGATCGAGAGTCACTGGACAGGGATACACCGTCGGTTATTATTGCAGTTGGTACAACAACAACAGCAGCATCACAGCAGCAGCAGATGATGATTTACCCACGGTACTGTTGGCCTTGTGCGAACCTTTTTCCCGGCAATAATCAACAGAGAGAGGAGAGAGGTGTTGGCACGCATACACGGGGTTGCCAGCTGGGCGGGGCATGTACCAGGTAGCAGGGGTCATACAACAACACAAAATAACGAGAGTACGTACGTATTCATACATAAGTAGTGGCGACCGCCGATCGTTTGCTCGGGACCGTCGTGTCCTTGTTCGATGAGTTTCCTTTCCGCGCTGCTGTATCATGTACCAGGTGTGATAAAACAACACAAAACAACAAATCTACTACATGGTAACACCTAGGGAACAGCAGGGCAACGATTTCTCTGCTCTACAGTTAATTAAACGAGATGGATTAGTTTCTGAAACAAGCTACAGTAGCTGCATCACGAGCACACATACGAGCTTGTACGAGTGTATATATGTATAGGGAACAAGCGTGTAAGAGCGAGTACGAGAACGCACTCTCAATCGTTCTGCTGTAGTGCCAGGGTCGACAGCAGTTTCGGGAGCAGTGTGGCTCAAATCTCTGCTTGCACAAGCACACACACACATTTTTTTTGCTCGGATGAATTATTCCTTTTATTTCAAGTCTTTCTTCTCTACCGGTATGCAATATCCCATTTTGGTTTACGGTATTCTTGCAAAGCTACAATCTATATGTTCCAAAAATACAACGTATTCTTAAAGATACTGTGAATATTAGCAATAAAACTTTCGAAGCCGGACTTCTTGAAACGCAGATTTTAAGTGTAAAACAAATGAGATACATGGCACATACATGAAGGATGCTTTGTTCTTCGCTCTTCTGTGTTATTCTTCCAAAAGTACGATCTACGTTCAAAACATACAAACTTAATTACAACTACTCAAAGTAACCAGTATAGAGACGATATTGATAAGTACGTTCGAAACCGGAGAGACGAGAAGAGGGAAGTTGGCGTTATGCCGGCGTTAACAACAGTCTACGTATTGCTAGTGTTGACAGCAGTTTCAGAAAATATCCCGAACCCGTGCACGCAATTAATCGCGCATAGAAAGACTCGCGATGATGCCGTTGCTACGAGATCTTTAGTAAAATAAAATAGCTGCTGACCATAACTCCGCATATCGTGTGCCTTGAAACCGAAAACTAGTTAGTGTCTGTACGTTCTCCTCCATTCGCAAAATTAGTTAATTATTATTCGAACATCGCACCACATCTCCCGCTCCCCCTTTTCCAAACGTAATCGTCTCCCCAAACATATGCTATTGATAATCGCGATAATCGCATTCGAAACCGGAGAGACGAGAAGAGGGAAGTCGGCGTCAGGCCGGCGTTAACACACTCTACGTATTGCAAGGGTCGACAGCAGTTTCAGGAAATGCTCGCGAACTCGACTCGGGGCGCTGGCAGTTTAAATGTTTAAGCAAACTATAAGCGCGCAACCTACATCCTGAGCCCGACCACAAACTGCGCATCACATGCACATTCTGCGTTTTCCTTCCTTTCTCAAACGAGCTTACTCTTTCTTCTTTTTTGGCAAACATACAATGTCCTACATGTCATCCAATCAATTACGTTAGTTTTTAATATGTTTACAACAGGCGAAGTACAAGCTACCAGATATTATTGATCCCTTGGCATTACTTTAATATACTTCTGCGTAATATCGTAAATTAAACCTGTCGAGGTCGTGCCCTGCCCTATACCCGAAGCATGGGGGCCCGCGACTGCCGCCCCCCACGCGGAGCCCTTGCATGACTTAATAGTGGCCCTACGCAGTCAGTTCTTCGATTATTTGCGTGAAACTTGTACAAACATGCATTGGAGCACCTCGAAGCGCCTCGTCCAGAAAAAATGGGGTTTTTTTTTCTTCCTAAGGAAACGCCTTACTATTCTAATAGACCTCTTTGAAGGCCTGTGATTGGCCGGGAAACATTTTCGGTGCTAGTGCCAATCCTGGGTCCTTAACAAAAAACTGGTTATGTCACCTTCCTCCCGTATTCTTGGCGGTCAGTATGACACCAAATGAGTGACATCCGGGTAGATATTGCGATCGGCATTCGTGGCTGACAAAATTTGGGGTTTTATGCTTGAACCAGAGCTCGTAGTCCTCAGTACATCTTCATTGATTTTCGAGAAAGTCCTGAGGCGGTCGGGGTAATGGTTTTTAATAAAGTAAGTAGTGTTTGAATCAAGCTTATTTCGACGTTTGTTTCGAAGCGGCGTCAAGGTCGACCCAGGCCTCATAATTCCAACCAAAACCATGGTTGTTTTTTTTTTCCAACCGAACCATATGGTTGGTTGATCACGGTTCCATCCGGACCATGGGTAAGTAGCATTAACCGGTACAT
Organism: Costaria costata; assembly: GCA_036873775.1. Taxonomy (NCBI): domain Eukaryota; class Phaeophyceae; order Laminariales; family Agaraceae; genus Costaria; species Costaria costata. Next base: position 9,617 of record JAYJME010002657.1, on the reverse strand, counting down.
AAATACTGGTATAATTATAACCGTGTGGTTGATGATTGTTCCAACCAAAATCACCGCTGGTTATGATTCCAACCGAACCCTTGGGTTGACTACGATCCTAACCGAACTATGACTATCTCAACCGAACCATGATGATTGTTCCAACCGAAAAGCATTGATGATAATTCCAACCAAAATCATGTTTGATTAATATTGCAGCGGAACAATGCCTGCGTTCAATCTTCCACTTTCAACCGAACCATGGGCGATTTTCATTCCAACCGAACCATGGTTGATGACTAATCCAACCTAAATCATGACTAGTTGTTAATCCAACCCAACCATGTTTAATCATGGTTGGTTGTTAATCCAACCCAACCATGTTTGACTATGGTGTCAGCTGACGTACAGGTAACTATCATACCAATCGCACTACTGTGTGTGGTGGATTGTTGTTTCAGCCCAATCATGGTTGATTAATATATGGTTTCAACCGCACCATGGTTGATTATCGTTCCAAATGGACCACAGGGTTGTTTTGATTGTAAGGGCCTGTTTTAACGAGAAAAACAATGAATCGAATTCAACTTTTTCAATTGAATTGAATTGAGTTTTTTTAGGGTGGTTGGAAAAAACGTGTTTTGGGTCTTATCGGGGAACGGCACATGAGTTCTTCAAAAAATAACTAATCGGAATAACGCACCACGCCACACAACGCCCAGCCTACAAACACTAGCGAGCCTAGACGAGAGCGACAGCTTGCATCATCGCGTGCGCGCCGCCGCCAGCCTCTCATTTTTCTTGGAGGCGCAGGCTAGGAAGCTATCACTCTCATGGTCTCTGGGGTGGGCGGAGGGAGTCCCAAAACGCCACGCGCTAAACAGAAAAAATGGCGATTGCAGCTATCGAAGTCTTGGGCGTATCCTCTGTTTCTTTGCTCGATTGCTAAGTTTTCGTGAGGGTTGGCCGATCGAGCCGGCTGCAAAATTGAGATTGCGGCCGCCATTATTGTTTTTGAAGCGCCACCGCCGGGATACACGATGTGCTATGATATGTGGGCGTGGGCGCGGCTATTGCTCCGGTCGCCTTTCGTTGTGGTTCGCGTTTTATCGCCTCGGTGGTGGTCGTCGACAAAGGAAGCCGAAACAGCCCACGGACTCGGCTCTAAATAATTGTGTCTGCGTGTCGGCCAATGCAATAAATCTGTATAGATCACGACACAATCAAACACCAAAGCAACAGCAGTTAGTTATTGTGCTATTAATTTCCCCTGCTTTGTTGCCTGTGCTGCACATGTTAGACTAGACTATTTAAGCAGCCAGCTGTGTTAATATAACATGTTTTTTTAAGTTAAACCAGTGGTAATTTGTGTCATCATGCTGTTTGTTGCTTTTTGTTCCGTACACTCGCTGTTTCTATCGTATTTACAGCAGAATATTTGTATTTGCTATTTACTACATGGAACATTTTGTTGTCAGGCATCAGCACACCGTACACCGAACGCACGCAGACGGGCTACTGCGAGCAGAAGTACAGGCTGACAAGTTGGTACCAGTTGGCAGCCTTCGTGCGTGCCTGGCAGGTGCCAAGTTTGTATTGTATATGTTACATATTCGAACACGTTGAAAGTACTGTAGCTGAGAATTGTGCATCACAAACGGCGCGATCGAGGCTTTCCCCCGAGGACCTTACTACACTATGGGTCCGTAACTATAAGGAACGTTTGGGCATCCACATGGATACCCAAACGCTCATTTCACGTTTCCGGGCAGAGCGGTGGGTGCTATGATATGACGACGACATGCTCAAAGCCTGCAGGAAGAGGCTACCTCAACCAGGGATACACGAAAAAAATGCAAAAAGAGAAAACGATACCACAACCATCACCGCGACTCCAAATCAACATTGAAACAAAACAGTGGTGGGCACCAAATAAACAAATTCCGGTACCTGGCATTCATTGGTTTTTATGGCCATGTTCCTGCTTGTTTTTAGGACACGCCTATTAGCATACCCCTCCTAGTGTAGACTTTTAATTTTTTCGTGTAGCCCTGCCTTAACAACGTTTTTTTTTCTCTTCTGTCCCGCCTTGCGCTTGCTGACGAATGTTCCACAGGAGGCTCGTTAATCGACAGCAGGTCTGCGCTCGCTTGCTCTGCTCTGCTAGCAGGGGACAGCATGCGGCGAAGAACCACGTTCCGCCTTGCGGTGGGCATTATTTGTTTTTGCACCACGGTTGCTTCAGCCCAGTACTTCAGCTGCGCGGGATATGAAGATGACTTCGACTGCGGGGAACCACCACGCGAAACAGCCCCCTGTCCCACCACTACAGTTTCGCGGGAGTGGATGGTGTCGAACGCCATGGAGGCAACCGCCCTCGCAACCGCGCTTATTTGCTCCGGTGGAGTTTTCAACGTTGAATGGAGAGGAATGGTAACATTAGAGCAAGAGCTGAACGTTTTGGACGGGGCGGTGCTCAACGTCACCGGAGTCGACCCGGAGGCTGGCGTGGAAGGAAGGGGAGCCACCAGAGCTTTTACCGTACTCAACGCAACCTTGCATTTGAGCAACATGCTGATCAACAATGGAAGCGCGACCGCTGGCGCGGCGATCGTGGCGTCGGGTTCAAGCTTAGTGCTCGACCACACGTCGTTCACCAACAACGCCGCCACCAAGGGGGGAGCCCTGTACGTCGGTAGCGAGTCGGTCGTTACCCTCAGCGGAAAGACGAGATTTTCGGAGAATAGTGCTGACGAGGGGGGTGCGCTGCACGTGTCCGGAGGCTCCAGCGTTTCGTGGACCTCGTACGCATATTTCGACAGCAACCGCGCAAATAGTCGAGGGGACGGTGGCGCCCTCTTCGTCGGCGACGGCTCCACAGTGTCTTGGAGCACTCAGACTGATTTCTCGAGAAATAACGCCCACCGCGGCGGCGCGCTCTTCGTAATTGATGGGTCCAGCGCTTTCTGGACCGCGGAAACATATTTCTCCCGCAACACCGCCGTGGAAGGGGCTGCCGTGTACGTGGAAAACATCTCGAGCGTTGGCTGGACCGCGGGCACGTCCTTCGTAGGCGACAGGGAGGCTTGGGATGCCGAGCGTGCCGACCGTCGGAGTCGGCGCATCCGTGGGTGGGGCGGCGGTCTGGACGGAAACGGCGGCGCGCTTCAGGTGAACAAAGGCTCCACGGCCACATGGAGTGCAGAGACAAAGTTCTCGAGTAATCTCGCTCTTTGGGGCGGCGCGATCAGCGTGGAGAACGAATCGAAAGCTTCCTGGAACGCTACTACCATCTTCTCCCACAACCTTGGCTCCCTCGGGGGTGCACTGCACGTGAGAGCCCGCTCCAGCGTTTTCTGGGCAGCGGAGACTTATTTCACAAACAACCAAGCTTGGAAGGCGGGGGGGGGGTGTCCGTGCTTGACGAGTCCAGCGTTTCCTGGGCCGCGGATACGTACTTTTCAGGCAACAGGGCAGCATACTTCGGCAGCGAAGGAAGAGGCGGGGCGATGGTCGTGTATTCTGGGTCCACCGCTTCTTGGACTGCTGAGACGTCCTTAACGAACAACTCCGCCAATGAAGGGGGTGCGCTGTACGTCGGGAAAAAGTCCACCGTTGTCTGGGAGGAGAAGACCTTGTTTTCGAACAACGTCGCCTCTTATCGAACGGGTGGCGCGCTGGTAGTATTTGACGCCTCCACTGTTTCGTGGACCGCGCCGACATGTTTTTCTAACAACACCGGGAGATTTGGGGGAGGAGGGCTGGAGGTGCTTGGTAGCAGCGATGTTTCGTGGAGCGGGGAGACAGTTTTCTCAAACAACAGCGCGAACAGGGGCGGTGCTATTGACCTGGCATACATGTCCAACGTTTCTTGGACGGCGGGGGCGTCTTTCTTAGGCAACAGCGCTTTTTCTGGCTCTGGAGGCGCGCTAAACGTCGGCCGCTTGGGCCGTGTTTTCTGGGGCGCGGAGACGTCGTTTAACGACAACCGTGCTAGTGGTTCCGGGGGAGCTGTGTTTATGGGGCACAATTCAACCCTCCGCTGGAGCGGCCCCACCGAGTTCTTGTCCAACCGCGCCCTGTTGCACGGTGGCGCGGTAGGCTCGTCGCCGGCGGGTTCAGACGGGCCATCCTCGTTACTCAAAGTCAACGGTGCGGCCGATTTCTCCGGCAACACGTGTGGACATAATGGCGGAGCGGTGGCCTTGATGGGAGCCTTGTCCCTAGCGTTCGAAACGGAAGATGTGTTGTTCGAGGGCAACTCGGCGGGTACCGCCGGAGGTGCCGTGTATATTTCGGGAACGGGTTTGAGACCCCGGTTCTTCCGTGTAAGGTTCACGTCGAATACCGCTCAGGTCGGTGGAGCCGTCTACGTTGCCGAAAATGGAACAGCCGCTACAAGGAATAGTAGCTTCTGGTCAGATATCGTTTTGCATCATCCAACGATGTTCATTGACTGCGACTTCATTACCAATGAAGCAGCAGCGACTGGGGGGGCAGTGGAGACCGGTTCAGGTCTAGATGAATTGACGAGCGCCACTTTCGCGCAAAACGCGGCAGGGGCCGGAGGAGCTCTGAGGCTTGTCGGGTCGTCGTCCCTGGAAAATTGCTCGTTTGACAGCAACGTGTCGGGAGAGGGAGGGGGGTCGGCGATATCCAACATCGGCTTCATCAAGCACTTTCAAAACTGTAGCTTTGTCAACAGCACCTTTGATTGCGCACCGGGGGCGTTCCTCGACAGCAATGCGGTGAGTGAGATTGTGATCCTCGGTCGTGGCCTGGAGTCGAAGCAGACTATGGACGGTAGGGCGAAGGTCGAAGGTCGAAGATGTAGACGAGAGGTGCTTGTCGACACAGATATGGAAGTGGGGTGATCTTATCCTGTTTCTTTGCCAGTTCGTCAGAGGACTGTAACACCAATATCGTTGCCCTCTCTGTTGATTGACGATACTGCATAACCGTGTTGTTCGTTGCCCGTTCTGCAGACAGGAGATTCGCTACTCACAGCTTGCAGCGGGTGCAGTACACCGTGTGATAGATGCTCTCCGCAAGAACCAGCACCGCTTCCGACTTGCTCGTCGGAGTTGGAGCACACTCACAGCGCTGGTGGCAAGACTACCCTAGAATTGCTAGAGATCGTTCCAGGGTATTGGCGCGAGACGGCAACGAGCAGAGACGTGGTGTCGTGCTTCAATATGAACGCCTGCCTTGGAGGCATCACCGGAACAGGAGGTTATTGCCAGAAAGGCTACGAAGGCCCATGTGAGATGGTCTTGTTATTTGTTTTTGTTCATGTACACACGGCTTTATTGTTGCAAATTGGACCATATATCGAGCGCGAGGTTTCTCCGCAGTCGATGCAGAAGTTCAGAGGGGTTCACTACACGATGCACAGCTAAAATATTGGGACACCGCCTTCAAGAAGCGTCTTGATTATCACGGTGGGGGCCAACGTTTACTCACAAGGAAGAAGTAACCTTCGCGCACGCCATTTTATGTGCTACGTCATCGGTGTCCCCGTACAATAGTCCGCACATGGCCTCACTATTCGACTATAAATAATATTCTGCAATGCTGACCGACCACTGCGCGCAGACTGTTCTGCGACAGTGTCCCCGGACAATAGTCACCGCATGACCTTACCGCATGACTATTAATAGTATTCTACAGTGCTGGCCTATCAGTGCACGCAGATATCTCTGGTAAAGTGCCTACGTGTAAATTAGGTGTATATTCTCACTACTCCACCATCAAAGAGAGGGTAGCTCTCGCTAGGAACTCACGCTGGTGGATACTCGTAACTGTCGTCGACTGTGTGGGCTGCCTGCTGGACGGCATTTAAAACAAAAACGTCTTGTTTTCAGAGATTTTCGGTCGGACAGCGTGGAGCTCAGGCTTCACCCACCTCAGAAGGCGCCCTTGTGTTTTAGACGACAGTGCAAATTAGCAACTCGCGTCACTCGTCATAATCTTCTCCGATGCTGGCAAATCACCGCGCGCAGATTGTTCCATCTGCAGCGATGGGTACACGGCGACATTTGGACGCACATGCAGCGAGTGCACAAGCCAGGGCAGCGGCCTCTTCGCAGTCGCGGCTGTCGTGGCCGTATTGGTGGCGCTCCTCCTTGTCGCCTTCTTCTCGCACTTGGTTTCCGGAGATCTGCAAAGCTCAGGGCGAAGTATCATCTCTCGCATGACGCGGCGCGTACCGGTCCAATCCCTGAAGATCGTCATCATAGTGTGGCAGATTTTGACCCAGGCAAGCCTTTTTGGTGTCGATCTCTACCCCTCGCACAAATTCGTGCTGTTCAGATAGCAGCCGCCGGCAAGTCCGCCATTTATAGGCGGTTTTGTTCGCCAGAGACCGCCGCCCGCTTCGATCCCGAATGTGACCGATACCGCAGATTTCGGGCGCCTTCGCGGTGACTTCCGGCTACAGCAGTGTTTTCCTTGTCGACCAATTTCGTGACAACTACTCCAAAAATCAAGGGTACGCCGGATCGTGATACGGCCCTGTACAACGCTCGTACGCTTAGTATGCAGTAGATTGTGCGTGTTTCCTTCAATTAAGAGTACACTAGTAGTTTAGAGCGCGCGTGTTTTGTGCGATGTAGAGAGCCAGCCTCGAAAGTTCATATCATACTCGTTGTGTTGTAATCTGCAGTAGGTTCACGGCACTATTAATAAGGGCCCATCCTGTTTTTCTTTTATCTTTTGCCTTTTCTCCCGTCGCGACAGTTCGCTTCCACAGCAAACGTGAGCTACCCGGGCGTGTACCAACAATTCCTGGACGCCGTGGACGTGTTCAACCTCGACCTTAGATGGATGACATCGGTCGGGTGCATCGTCGACATGGACTTCCACAGCCATCTCTTTGTAACAACAATCGGACCTATCGTCTCCTTCGCCTTTCTGGGAGTTACCTACGCTCTGGCCGTGGGCAGGAACCACAGGTCCGATTTTGCTATCGAAAACGTGCAGCGAACGCACGAGTCTGCGGTACTGTTGGTGACATTCTTGGTGTACTCGCCTGTGTCGGCCACCCTGTTCCAGATGTTTGCCTGTGAAGAGCTAGAAGACGGCAGGAAATACCTTCGCGCAGACTACCGAATCGAGTGCGGCAATCGTAGGCACCACGCACTTCAGGTCTACGCGGGTTTCATGATTATCGTGTACACGGTGGGGATTCCCTTGCTCTATGCCGCCCTCTTGTTTAGAAGCCGTGACGTGCTGACGGGCAGTGCGCGTCATCAAGAGGAGCTAATTAGCGTGACCACGACCTCCGACCTCCGGAAAGCGTACAAACCGAACCGCTTCTACTACGAGGTGGTCGAATGCGGTCGTCGGGTCTTGCTTGCCGGGGCGGTAGTGTTCATATACCCGGACACTGCGACTCAGGTCGCGGTGACGCTCCTGATCGCTGTGTTTTTTCTCGTCGTGTCTGAAGGCTTGGCTCCGTACGTGTCTCGATGGGATGCGTGGGTCAGCCGCATGGGGCACGTAATCGTGTTCACTAGCATGTACGCCGCGCTCCTGCTGAAGGCTGACCTGTCCGACGAACAGAGGGGCAGCCAGAAAGTGTTCGATGTGATCCTCATGTCTGCCCACGCGGTGATGATCATCGTAGTGGTTGTAAAGGCCATCACGATGGCTTTCACGTTGAGTCACAGTCATAGTCCGTGAAAATCAAGCCTTGATTCCGCAGCGGCACAGCGTACCTGAATCCCTCGAGATCAGGTCGGGTTTACGTACTCACGCGTCCGAGGCCGGCGGCAGCTGATGCTGCCGTGGCCACGGAAGCAGAGTTTAAATTGACACACGGCGCATGCTCTATACCAGTATGTGGATTTGTAGTGGGATCGTCGACGCCAGTACGGAGGTCGCCTCCTCTGATGATGTCGGCCTTGTCTTAGTCTTGGGAGGGTTCGACCAAGGCCTTTGCTGCCTGTTTTTTCGTCTTACGTGGCAAGGAGGTGCCTCCACCTTAAGCTTCATTTTTGTGTATCCGCCGGAGGATTCGAATAAAAGCAACAGCCTTCTTGTCACTCATGCAGCAGTCTTCTTGTCACTGTGTTTTCCGCGGCCGAACGAAACGGGTTGTTTTCAGCGTTTTTACGTTATGCCATCGCCAAAATCTAGTCTCTGGCCACAGGACGGTGTGAAGGTGTTACCTATACTGAGTTACTGGGGTTAACAATCGACCAATTACCCAACCCAGGGTAAGCCTTATAACACTCGTATTCCCCCCCCACCCCTCGAAACGGCAGGATCTTCGGGACGTATCCGTTTACTGATCTCCGTATGCGGTCGGTCGTGTCTACCCAGACTTCGTTTCAATTCCTAGGACCCAAAGAGACATGTTTTTATTATTAATAGGACGCACGCCCAAGCGTTTCTGTAAAAGAAACTCTCGAAGTGAGACTCCAGCCCTTGTTCTCGACCAGGTGTTACCTGCTGAGCTACATATATGGGTAGAATATCGATGAATCACCCAACCCAGGGTATGCCTTATAACAACGGGCTTCAAGAACTCTGGAGTGGAAGAATACCTCAGAAAAGAAGAAGGCTGCCACGCATGTACCAGGTAGGGAGGATGGGAAGGTCTGCATTTTTCCTCTGCCTATCATATTCTCGCGGCGTTAGGTTAGTGCTAAGATGCTGGATAAGGGACACAGGGGCGTGTGTCTGGGAAGGGCACGTTCTCGGTAAGATTACTCCTGTTGCTTGTCTCCTTGGGAGGCGCGATGAGACGGAGGGGAACAGAGTGAGATGAGGTGTGCTGTGTTCCGACAGACCAAGCCTACCTGGTCCCTCATGATCAACGCCTACACGTATGAACTAAGATCTTCGGAGAGCTATGTATGTTCCTTCACAGGAAGCTTATTTCTTATTTATCTATCTATGGCTACGTAAGTACGGAGACTCTATAACATTAGCCCACCCTAAACAGTTGTAGATGCAGGCCACGCGACGACCAAATAAGGGATGTTAACAAAACCTTCCAGACATGGGCAAGGGGTTCAAATATGCGGCTATGCGAAGCAAGCAAACGTGAGATTATAGATGTACCCGACACTTCTTATTCGGGCTAAGACGCCTCCTGTAAGAGTGAAAATCTTTTAAGGGGCTGAAAGGGGGGAGCTTGGGGTCGGGTATGCACTCGCAGCATACCAACAGCTATTGGGCTAAGACGGAGATTCCAGAATAAAACACTAGACTTTCATGGGTGATCTTGTCTTCTACAGGATTTCAAAGGCGTTCAAACCCAAAATCTGGAACCAAAGTGGATCCAAATTTGTTCCAATCCTGGATTCATATTTTTGGGTGCCGATTTTTGTACTTACGTACGTAACATACCAACAACAGCAGAAAGTAGGTGTAATATAATACCTGGTATAATTTACTAATATGTTGATTATAGTATGTGTGTATGCATTGCTGCTAACATTGTTGTACGTACAGGCTGGTTCAGGCAAGAAACCTCAAATTTTGTCAGTCACGAATGCCGATCGCAATATTTACTCGAATGCCACATATTTGGTATCATACTGACCACCATGCATACTGGAAGAGGGTGACATAGCCAGTTTTTTTTGTTAAGGACCCAGGACTGGCGGTAGCGCCGAAAATGTGTCCCG
>JAYJME010002656.1:0-13332 GCA_036873775.1 Costaria costata | reverse complement strand
AGTCGCAGCGTTCGGGCATCTCGACAGAGTATCCTTCAGCTCTTTCGATACCGCCAGAAGCTCACACTCGGTCGGTGCAATGTCCCCTTGCGCGGCCGGCATGTTTGCTGAACCTCCGGAGACTCCGGATGTTCGCCAACTATACTGTGTGCTGGGTTACGTACTCGGTACGTACTCGGATATTGTATTGCCTGCTACTACGAGTACTGCAGTTGCATAATCTCCGCTTCCTGTCATCCTGTCGGAGAAACATGGACAAACTTCGCGTCATCGATATGATAACGAAAAGGCTTCAGAGCCCGATTTAGTTATAGGGGCTCAGTACAAAAAGATCGGATTTGAAAACCAGATACAAATTTCTTTCATAAGAATTTAGTGGGAGCAGGGGGGGGGGACAGGGGACAGAGCCTAATTTATTTGACTAGAAAATGACTGAAAAAAGCGGGGATTTTCGTCAAGAATGTTCAAAGCCATTGTAGACCCAGTGACAAGTCACTGGGAATAAATTTACCAACGAACAGATACGGAAAAAATCTAAAAAAAGCTTGGCAAGTTTTTTGCTATTTTGGAAAGTAAAAATTTCCATAATGTGGAAATTTGGCAAGATTTTTGCTAAATATGCGTCGTTAGAAACGGCCCTAAGTCGTTCTTCCACTGGCTTCCACGAACATCCATTATTAAGAGTGTTTTGTTTCGTGGAAGTTGTGGTGAGAAACACTCGAAGCCCTCCCTAAGAATGTCGCCGCCTATATGAAAAACCAATGCGCCCGGTCTTGTTGATAATGTATTTGTTTTAGGCGGTGCTAGTGACGGTTCAGACTGCGGTTTGATGGAGAAACACCAACCTAGACCACATTACGCAGCAGCCTATCCTTTTTGGATGTGGTCAACCGACACGTGGGATGACAGTTCGCGCTTTGCGCTCTCGGCTTCTAGCAGCTCCTGCCGAGAGCTGATTATATTTCTGCACCACTAAGAAGTGGGATCAGGGTGCCAGATGGGATCAGGTCCGGGTTGGATCAGGTCAGGGCGGACCCCACCCAAAAGGTGCGTCTTTGGGCGACACATCAAGCTCGACTGCGCTCGAGGGTGGAGCATCAAGCCAGACTGCTTTGGGGGAACCTAGTACCACCTCAATCGCAGCCTAAACCGACGATGATGTGCTTGTTTTGAACAGTGTTTAGTTTTTTCGTCTATTTTCCGCAGGCGCCTGCACACAATGTTTTCTTGTAGAAGTAGGCGAGATACCTGGCAGCTCCCCCCATGGAAGTGGATGCTTCCATGGAAGAGAGGCTTTCATGGAAGCAGTGAACGCTTCAACGGAACTTTACTGTTACTCCCATGGAAGTAGACGACGTAGATGGAAGTTTCCATGAAGTTACTTCCATGGAAGTGATTTCATCTATGTGCTTGCATGGAAGTAGACGTAATCTTCCATGGAAGTAGTTTCCATGGGCATGGCGGCAGCTTCGATGGAAGTACGGCCTACTTCCATGGAAGTTCGTGGACGCTTCCATGGAAGCAGCCTCCGTGGAAGTAGTAGAAGTTCCCGTGGAATTAGTGGAAGATTCTATGGAAGCTTCGACTACTTCCATGGAAGCTTCCATCTGCTTACATGGAAGCAAAGTTGACTTCCACCGCTTTCTTGAAATAATAACTGACTTCCATGGATGCGGTGGAAGCTTCCACGGGGCTTCCATTACTTCTAGATGCAAGCTTTCACCTGCTTCCATGGAAGCAGAATCGACTTCCCCCGCTTTCTTGGAAGCAGAACCGACTTCCATGGAAGCAACGGAAGCTTCCATGCTTCCATGGAAGCGGTGCTGTGGAAGCTACAATGGAAGCTTCCATCTATTTCCACGGGAAAAGAAAATAGTGCACAAGGCCTCGAGAGTCACAAGGAATTCCCCATGGAATCACCATCGAAGCACCATCGAAGCACCAGGGACATCCATGAAGGTCCTCGTAGACAGCACCATGGAAGACCTCCCCGGACGAAAATCCTTTTGGAAGTACCATGGAAGCACCATGCATGCACTGTGCTTCAATGGAAGCCCCATGGTCTCGATATACACACCACATAAGCCCCATGAAAGACCCGATGGAAGCGCTGTGCACCCATCGGGACTTCCGTGTAATGCTTCCTTCGTTCGTCCATGTGGACTTGCATGGCGCTTCCATGGCTACTTCCATGGGGACTGCCATGGAGACTCCCATGAGGGCTTTCATCCATGGGGACTGCCATGGAAGTATAGTGTTTCTATAAGGACTTCCTCGGTGCTTGCCTGTGATTTCCACGAGATTTCCATGGAATTACGTGAATAGGGAATCTACGGGGACTTCCACGTTTCTTCCGCGAGGCTTTCACTGGGATTTCCACGGCGCTTCAATGGCGACGTTCTTGAAGGTTTCCATGGGGAGTTCCATGATGCTTCCATGGAGACGCCCATGGGGACTTCCATGAAAATTCCATGGTGTTTCCGTGGAACTTCCATGGAACAGTCCTGCTACGACGGTAGGGGGGTCACTTTAAGTTTTTTTTTTTGCAACAATAGCTCGGGGCCACTCGGCCCAGTATCTACCCTGGTCCTTTGCAGTCTTAAGCGTTTAGGCTTCTTGGTTTGGTATGCACCCCCACGAGTTGGGTTTTACGCTACGCGCCAATAATATATGTTCAGGTTAAATGTTTGAGCGAAGTACAGAGCCCCTCGCCCGTGTCGCCAAAACGTGGGAGTGGCGATGGGGGCAGCCCCCCTACCTTAGTGCAAGTCGGAAACGTTCATGGAAATTTCGATGGAGACTTCCATGGGATTCCATATGGTGCTTTCATTGAGACATCCATGCGGACTTCTATGGAAATTCCATGAAGTTTTTACATGGGAGACGTCAATGGTGACTTCATGGGGACTCCATCGGGACTTCCATCGGGGCTTTCATTGGAACTTCCATGGGGACGTCCAAGGTGCTTCTATGGAAGCACAGCAGTGCTCCCGTGGAGGCTTCCCCGAGAACATCCATGGGAATTTCATGGTGTCTCTTGTGCAGTGTTGCTTTTTCGTGGAAGTAGATGGAAGCTTCCATGGAAGTAGTGGAAGCTTCCATGAACGCAGTGGAAGTGGGAGCTTCCAGCTTCCATGACAGTGGAAGCATGCGTTGAAATGTATATTAGCACTTCCACGGAAGCGTCCGAGGAGCTGTATTTACTTCCACTGGCTTACACCAGCTTCCAATCCCTTCCACTTACTTCCGCAAACTTCCCTTGTCGTGGAAGTAGTGGTAGCTTCCATGGCAGTGGTGGAAGCTTCCATGGAAGTGGTGGAATAATCTAAGGAGTAGTGGAAATGGAAGCTTGCTTCCACCGGCCTCCACCAACTTCCAACTCCCACCAACTTCCACTTACTTCCACACACTTACTTGCATGAGCTCCCACGAGTGCTGTTTAACCCTAACTAATCCCAGCCCTAACCCAAACCCCTGTCAGAGGCCTCTGCTTGGTTGTTTTGCTTTGGGGAGACTCTAGGTTGGTGCGTTTATCAATACTCTAGCTCACCGTACTTGGAAGTACTCTATTAATAGGTCGCTATGCTTGAAAATATTTTGGGTTGCTGTGTTTGGAAATACTTGGTGCTCTAGGTCGCTGTGCTTGCAAGGGCTCTAGGTCGATGTGCTACTAATAGGAAATACTCTACGTCACTGGGCTAGGAAATACTCTAGGTCGCTGTAGTTTTGACGCTTGGAGGAGAGTCGATTCTACTTCCTTGGAAGAGATGTGTAGATGAAAGCTTCCATGGAAGTAGCTTATAGAAGCTTTGGTGGAAATTATGAATTCTACTTCCATGGCAGTACCAGGTGGTAGCTTCCATGGAAGTGGTGGAAGCTTCCATGGAAGTAGTGGAAGCTAGAAGCTACCATGGGCGCTCGCGTGGAAGTTTCCACAAGCTTCCGTGTGCTTCGATGGAAGCTTCGATCTACATCCATGGAAGCAGAAATTTCTTCCATGGAAGGAGAGAAGCAACAATTACTTCCATGCAAACAGAAAGTACTTGCATGGAAGAATAACCAATTCCATGGAAGCTTCCATCTACTTCCACGAAATACCAATAACGTGTAAGACCAATGAGACTTCTATGGTTCTGCCACGTTGACTTCCACGTTTCCATGGTACGTTCATGGGAAGTTCCATGTTTCCGTGGTGTTTCCATAGAAATCTCCATGGGCTTTCTCTGGACTTATCATGAAAACATGGAGTCTCCATGGGGATTTCCGTGGTGCTTCTATAGTGCGTTTTTCATGGAACTTCTATGTATGGTGTTTCCATGATATAAGCAATAAGTCGCCATGCAAAGCCCCGCGAAAGCACCCATATCAAAACTGAGCAATATACATACATATCTGACAAATTCAGAGTATACACGTATATATCCTGCTTGTATGGCCTCTACTTATCAAAATATCAGCCATATATCAGTTTGAGGTGTCTATGGTACTGCCGGGTTCTCCGCTTAGGTACGAGCACCTGCCTGTTGAGCAAACAAACGCTTAATTGTGCTGTCCTAGCTCAAATGAGTCACCCCAGTGAGCTACATAAGTTGGATGTCCATGGACTTTTCCCACGGGAGGTACTCCATGGGACACCCCCTACAGGTTGTACCATGAGTTACTCCATGAGATGCTCCATGGGTGCACCATGGGGAGTGCCCACCCCACGGAAGGTCCCATGCGCCACCCCATGAGTCCCCATGGGACACCTCCTTGGATTCCCCATGACATATCCCATGAGAGACTCCGTGGGGTGCACTATTAACATATCGTGGCATACACCACGAGATGGACTATGGGTGACTCTACGAGATGCCCCATGGGGTGTACTGTGGGTGTGTTTATCGCACGGATTGTTCCATGCCACATCCCATGGTGCAATGCACGTCTCACCCCCACGGGAGGATGCTCCTACATGAATGAGGTAACCATGGGGGTACACCATGGATACACCCCATGATATACTCTGTAGGGTATCCCGTGGGGAACACTATATGCGATGGTGACCCCGCGTGATTTACCATGCGGCGCCCCACGAGCTACACCATGGAAGTGCTTACCGCATGCATTGCCTCATGGTGCATCCCGCGGTGCAAACCACGGCATACCGCATGGGAAACCCCACCAGATGTGATACCATGGCATATCTGACGTACTCATTGGGGATAGGGGTAGGCGCATACGGTCCCATCATGGGGTTACCCATGGGAATATCCCATGGGGATATCAGACGGCCCTATAGGATATCCCATGGGATGCCATATATCCTAAGTATTCCCATGGGATATACGCCCTGAAAACATTTACGGTATCTCGTGGGATATCGCTTGGGGTCCACCATGGGAGCACTCCTTCCATGGGATGTCCCATAGGGTGTCCCATAATGGCAGCATTTGTCTCGTGGGATACCCCATGGGATACCCCATGAAATTACGCACTACGTACTGTACGAGCAGCCCATACGAGTACGAGTCTCGACCCACCCATCCCACAGCAAAAAATATGGTTGTCAATGACCCGCTTGTTTGTGTCTGTTTTATGCGTCTCGTCTAAAAATCCCGTTTCAACGGCACCCACCAACGTATGACACCAGGTAGGTAAATGACGAACGCCAACGATTTACTGTCATACCGGTACATATCATACGAAGTATATAGCACACACTACGTAGCCCATCGTATCGAATCTCGACCCATTTACCCATCCCCAATCCCACAAACAGAAACAAATAAATACGGTTGCCCCGCTTGTGCCTGTTCGCATTTTTTTATTTTGTCCCGCCTAAAAATTGAAACGTTTCAGCTTTCAACCGCACACACATTTTGGGGATAAACTACTTGGCAGCAGAGTGGGGGTACATTTGGCTATAATATTTCGAAGTATAAGTACAGGCATTACTAATCCCCCCTCTGGAGCCGGAAACGGTTTTTGGGGACAAAACTACTAGGAAATAGTGTGGGACATTTTTCGCAGTGCTAAAAGGGTTAACGGACTACGTACGGCTACGTAGTACTATACTAAGAATACACTTAAACAAGTACGATCACGTACTGTAGTACTGTAGTACGGTAGTTAAGAACATATGTAAACATAATCAGTGTAAGTACAGGCATTATTAACAGTCTACGACTACGTAGTACTGTACTAAGAACATACCAGTACTTAAACAAGTACGAATACGTGCTTTGAAATACTGTAGTAAGAACAGGCTTAAACAACAGTTGCCGAGAACACTATACCAGGTACAGTAGGAAAATTAAGCACAGTAGTATGAAATCACTGTAGCAGTTATAATGATTGCGTACAGTACGTACGCGTAGGTACGTGAACCTTTTTGGGGCCCACGTATGATACATCGAACGACAAAAACAAACGAGAAGTAAGTGCGGTGCTATCGCCCGTCTGTCAATAGGGTGGGCGTGTAGCATGCGATATAGCCCATGCTATAGGTACGCGCGTGCCGTACACAACACGTTGCATAAACTCCGGCTACAAAATCATCACCCCCTACGTACGTATAACCTTAGAGTACGTACGTAGACGTAACCCGAGTTTTTTGTTTTCGTATGTTGTTACAGACAGAGATATATGCCCTCACCAAAGGCGAAACTTGAAGGGAAGGAGGGACATCGCGCCCATCAGGCCTTCGCCCTCACCGTCCTCACCGTTACGCTGTTGTTGTTGTTGATATAACCGTACTTAGTTATATGTTTCCCTTTCTCGTCGATCAAGCTGCAGACCGTTTGTTTGCCGCGAGGTGTATCCTGCTGCTCGACACGCTTGCTGTGGGGGAGATAACCATATGGCTGGGACAGAGTGAGATATTTCGTATAGCGTACGTATGGATTGATGGACGGATTGATGAGCATTGTCGTAGTGCGTCCCAGGCTTACTTAGCCCGTGCAGCAATTCGCCTGAGGGAGGGAGGGAGGGAGGATGGGAGGAAGAAGGTTTTTCTTGTGACTTGAACCGCAACTTGCCTCACCAATCGCCCAAACGAAACTTAAAGAATCAAGGCTCAACCACAAGTGCACCCGAAAAAGACAAAAATCTTAAGCATCTCGGCACAAAGCAAAGCGTGTTTGACTACTGTACAACAGTAATACCAAGTAAGATATTCGTTTCGCGTTGGTGATGGATGGCGCGCGTTCTCGGTTTAAGTCAAAAGCCAAGTATCCTCCCTCCTCGGTCGAATAGCTGCACGATCCAAGCTCGGGGTGCCCCTCCTGGCAGTCCTTCCGTACGCCACAACGACAACAACGCAGTCTCGGCCGTCTCCCACAGCACGTCCCAACAAAAACAACAGCAACAACCCTCGCGACAAACGGAGTACCTTACTGCTGTACAGTAAAGTGACAAGACCATGATGCCGCGACACGGGCAGCAGCAGCAGCAAATTGGTTGGGATGATAAGGGTCAAGGCATCATGGGGGCTATTTCTCTGTGGGCCTTCACTGTCCGCCTTTGGTGAGTAGCATACCTATCTATCCCGACCGACAACAACACCTGTACGCCACAGGTTAGATGCCAGGTATACGTAATGTAAGCAGATCCACGAAGCAACAGCGATGAGAGTACTTTTACTTTTTAGTTTTCCCTCGAAATATTTACTACTACTACAGGTACGACCTGTGTTGTATGATATGCATGTCTCACCCTCGCGCGATGAGGGTTGAGATTGGTCGACGAGGCCTGTACTCGTAGTCTATACTCGTAGAGGGATGCCCCGCCCCCCCGCTGGCCACGAGAAAAAAACACGCTCACTCAACCATGGCTGTGGCTGTCTTTCCTGTCTTTTACGGTCGAATACGATGATACTTCGCCGCACGAAATATTCGACCCGAGAGATAATACTGTAGCGAGACCTTCAAAAAGTGTCTTATCCACCACTACTAGTAGTAGCAGGAGGAGTAGGATCGTGTCTTGTCCGTCTGTATCGTAGGGCTCCTTACGTTGTACTGGTATGTACCGGTACTACGACTGTACAGTAGTTCGAACATGGCGTTCTTTATCGCCCCCCAACCAAACGCTGTAGCCGATGCTAGCAGCTGCAAAATCGCCACGTTTACTGTACGTACAGAGAGTACAATACAGTATTTAATTTAATAGTTGTCATCGCTTCCTCCTGAAGGCCCGAACTTGAAGCCAAGGGTAAACAAAACACTACCAGTATACGCTTATTTCTGTCCCGGGTGTTGTTGTTGCTATACCATTGTTCGCGTGCAGGCTTCTCGATCCCTTCGCGGAGTGCCGCAAAGCTGGTGAGGGTCGTCGAGCGATGGAAGACGAGGACGATGACATGTCCTGGGTAGAATACAAGTTTCGCGACCTGCCGGCGAACCGAGAATCGATGTGGAATTCGCGCATGGTGAGCTGTGTGTGTATCTCTTTTTTTTTGTTAGTTTAATTCTGCGTTCAATCCCTTTTCTACACGTACCGGTATGATACGTGCGGCGCGCAGTGTTTACCTGTATATTATACGTACGAAAAAAAAAACTTTTTCGAGTTTGTTGTGTCGTTGGATTGGATACATGGCATCCCGATCGTGCAGGTGTTTCGTTTGCTGTGTGGAATTATGTTGTTGGCGGGTCGCTGTATATACCGATGCTCGCCGCGCTGTTGTTGTTCGCGCTGAGACGCGCGCGATCCTGCCGAGGCTAATCACGTCGCCGTAGAAAAGGCTGATGTTTAAGACCAAAGTTGGATACGATAGGAACGAAACGAATCACGGCAGAACGAAACCTTCCGCAACTATACTCGTAGCTATTCTACCGGGCTGTACTCCGTAGCATCTAACTCTCGAGTTACTGCTCCTCCTGTAGGGCGAAATGGAGGACCCTGAGCACAGCCATGGGTTGCTCCTCCTCGATTGCGACTCTGTAGTCGAAACGCGCAGGTATTGCGGTACTTCCGGTTAGCCCTTTTGGGGGACTCCAGCGACGGAAAAAAATGACTTAAAAAACAAAAATGATATTTTTTAACATTATTACTGTAATAGAAACACTCTGTGTTTTCGCACTTACTTATTTACGGCGAGCCGCTTATTATGCGGTTTTGCCACATTTTCCGTGTTTTCAAATTTGGTTTAAAAACGTTCTTACGAGTCATCTCGCCGATACTGTTACGTAGTATGCAAATGCAGTCAACTCCCCACTCTATTTCACAGACGTTTGTCCCCAAAACCCAAGACGTGGGGTGTGGTTTTAACGTTGTCACGATATTTTTCTTAAATTAAAAACGAAACGGTCAAAATATTTGAATATCAACTATTAATACTGTACTACTCTGTACTGTGTACCAGGTATACCGAACAGGCACAAGCGGGGCAATAAGATATTTCCTGTGTTTTGCGAACATGACAGGAGACGGCCAGTCAAGGGAAAACGTCCAGCGGTCAAGGGCGTAAAACCGAGCGTTCCACATTAAAACGTAGTTGTTTGGCGTCAGTCAAGGTAAATTGTTTGGAAAATTGCCGTCCGTCAAGGGGTAAAAGTGCCGTCTTCTGATGATATCTGTGGTGTTTTGGCGCCAAATATCTCTAAAAATGACGGTCCGTCACGAATAAACGAACACCGGTCACCGGCACACGGCTGCCGTAATCCAGGCTAAACCTAGTAGTTACGGTTAGAGCAGGCGTCCGTCACGACAGTCCTTTCGAAAATTGACGTCCGTCCATCACACACTAACATGCCGTGATTGCCGTCATTGGACGTCTTTGTTTTCGGGATGAGTAAAGTTCACCAAAAAACACAAAACACCACATCGGATGACCCTAGGATACCGCCTCGCTGTTCGCAGTACGTTGCTGCTAGTGAACCGCTACTGATACTTGCTGGCCCGTGCTGCCAGAGTCCAGGTTGCAGCCGTATGGTGCCTCTCTGCTGCTTCCTTCCTCTCGTTGTCATGCCAGTTCCGCGTGGAATACTTCCTCCTCAAGGTTCCTCATCATCCAGTCGTCCCGCGCCTGTCCCCCGGAGAGCCTCTTCTTACCGTCGAACATCTCCCCAAACATCACCCTCCTTCGCAGGCGCTCCCCGTTATGTTATGCCAGTACCTGGTACCAAGGTGTACGATACGTTGTGCAAGAACCATGCCATACAGACGCAACTCGGCAAACTTGGATCTACCGTGTATTATTATATTATTTGCCTTCCGACAATGTGCAGTGTTAGGGTTTGTACAGGCTCGTGCGTTATCAACCTAACATGCACAGATCACTATCCGCCGGTTCCGCTAACTTGCTAACACAAAGTTACGATATACGAGGCTGTAGGCCTAACACCCTAACATTGTGTTAAGGTTCAGGGTGGTGTTAGGCATAACGCTGTAACATAACGTTACTAGTGATTATCGTGTTATCCGTAACCTTAACGTTATGTTAATCGAACGTTATTTTCCCCCCTCTCTGTTCTTGTTGGGTTTGGATAACGTAACACTTAACGTAAGTTAGCTAAGTTACCTTTGGAGCTGGTCGTGATGCAACACTATATGTTAGGGAAAAAACAAGAAGTGATGTAAAAGCTCTCAGAGTTGTCTATTACTTCGTACAATGTTAGCTTGTTACTCGCGTTGGAGATCTGACTGTAACGTCACGTTACTCGCATTGCCATCAATGACGACCTGGGCGTAGCATTACGTTACTACGTGATGGTTGGACCCGATATTACTACAACAACATATAATGTTGCGATGTTACCGTTTGGGTCTTCCCCGGATCTAACATGTATGTGTTGATAATAGTAGTAGTGTTCCACTTAAAGCGGAGTCGCGGAGTAATGTAATAACGTAATGTTCGTTATTTACTGAAGTTCAATACACTGTCTCGCATGCGGGGACACATAAACATTTCCCCGAGAGGGGAAGATAAGAGAGCATCTCCCCTAAAACAATGCCTCGATATGTTTGAAACCACGGAAAAGGGGATATTTAGTAAGCATCCCCGGAAAAAACGCCTCAAGATACAAGTATGTTTTTAGGAAACCCCACCAGCACGTAGTACGTTTTCCATCTAGTATCTTGTTACAAGATTTTAATAAATCGCATACTCGCACGTACGAGCTAACTCAGCAGTGACACACTCTTGATCTTTTATTGGGGATATACGTAATCTGCTGACTTGTGTTATTAATAATACAAATTTTGCATACGATTTAACACATTAAAATTACGATAGTGTTTTCTCGGTCATGTATGTTATTTACCTAACGTGCGTTACGATGCAATGATCATTTCCGCTAACATACTAACGTTATGCTACTCGCTACGAGCTACATATTATAACATAGTAACAACTACACTGTTGTTGCCAAAACGGAATGTAGCTAACACAACGACATTGTGTCTCCGAGGTTTTCTTCTTTCGGGAAAGTTCTGAGTGATCGGCGTTGGAGGTCATGCTGCACGTTGTCGGATGGCAAGCATGCTAATAAAAATAATAAAACATTGTGTTACGCAATCGCCCACCAGTATCGTAGCGTACTATTAATAACACCATGTTACCATCAAATCTAGAAACCAAATAACGCAGTAACGTAATGTAAAAAAAGAAACGCCGAACCGTAACATTAATGTGGAAGATAGAGGCCGTTGTCTCCCAATAGGGAAGTCATGAAAGTACCCCCGGGGGCGCTTTAGTTAACGACACCCCCGGGGGCACGTTAGCTAATGCGCCCTCGGGACTTGGGGCACGTTAGCTAAAGTGCCCCCAAACATGGTAGAGTAGGGCTTTGGCCGCGGTTTCAGCCAGAATGTTATGCGTGTTTTTGTTTCCCCCCAAATCCTCTTTCTACTGCAGTGAACACTACTAACGATGCAAAGTCGCAGTCGGACCGTGAAGCAACCACTGGACATTACAATGAGATCCGGATCTAACTCAGTAGTACGTCCTGCAAGTGAGTAAACAGTTCAAATCCAAAGACGGACAAAACGTATGATTGAATTAATCCATACTATTTCAAGACCTTAATTAGGTTCCACCTTCGAGGCACACGATATATAAAAAATGTTTTAAGTGACGTATAGTTGTAATTGTTCTATTTATTTGTCAACCTACGACTATGTGGTTATTGTATTAATATTTTCCATCCGACAGTGCTCAATTCTCACCGAGTGCAATACTCGTCGGAGCTTTTTCTTGTTGGGTTAAGGCGGCCCTTCGGGTACAAGAAAAAAGAGCACAGCTGCAGACTCACGCTGCCGATACAGTTTCAAATAAGATTTCGTCGATAACGACGAGTTGCGTTCGTTGCGCCCTACATGACACACAGCAGGGTTGTGCAGTAGATCCCAAAAAGGAGTTCCGGACAAGATAACATTTCCTGCTTCTTCAGATGCTTCTTGGTTCATGATACAAACACAGCAATGACTGTCCTCCGTCGTAGATCCAAGGCCCCCAACAACTCCTCGAGAGCTCATGACGAACACGGTATACGTTTCTTCATAGCCCTATTTTCGGATTTGTCGCGCGTTGTAGCGAGCTTCATAGTTTATTGTTTTGGAGGCACTACTTCAGGGTATTGTGTCTCCCAAAAAGGCTCGGGGAGGCCATGCATATCGACAACACTCGAAAACATCTGTATATCGGGCGAGGAGTGATGTCAGTCGTAACCCCTGCGCTCACCGAGGCAGAAGAAGCCGCAAAGCACCCTAAGTCGGGTCTAGTATCCTACGGTCGCCGTAATCGCGAGCGGTGTCATGCTTCACATGTTTTGGGGCACTTTAGCCTAATGTGCCCCCAATTTCGGAGGCGCATCAAGTTAACGTGCCCCCGGGGCCGTCGTTATCTAAAGTGCCCCCGGGGGCACTTTAATCACTTCCCCTCCCGATTTATTATCATATCGTCTACGAAGGCTCTATACAGTACCTCAGCAGCTGACATTATACATACTGCACGTCATAGGTATCACACGGAGCGTGGTAAACCCGCGGTGAACCACCCAATCTTACGCCAGCCAGGATATGGCGTACACATACCAAGCATACAGCGCAAACAAAGTAGCGATCTGTGCAATTGAAGCGATGTGGCCACCGTATATCAAGCCCATGATGGTGGCAAAGATGCAAATTACTTTGATTTGCTATGGGTACTTTGGCGGGGTTTTAATGGCGGCTTGTTGCTCAATTCATGGGAGCACCACGCAGGCACCGTGAAAGCACAGTCGAAATCCCCATGGAGCGGTCTTATACAGTACCAGGGTACCAGGTATTGATTGTTTTGGTGAAAGCAGATGGAGGCTTTCCATCGAAGTAAATTGTGATTCCATGGAAGTAATTTCTGCTTCCTCCATGGAAATG
>JAYJME010002655.1:0-13335 GCA_036873775.1 Costaria costata | reverse complement strand
ACGACAAGTATGGGTCGCAAAATGCATACAGTGCATCGATCATGGCAAAGGGGGCATCAAATCGTAGAGGCTCCGCTTACCCACCGGGATTGGTGGACGCCGTTGTTGCAGTCGTTGCTCGCCGCTGACAACGGACAGTGCTAGCTGGGTTCAAGCTGCGAGCAATTCTAAGGGCTGCTGGGAGCTGTATTATATTATGAGGCATAATTTGCTACTTTGGGTACACATTGCAACGGACAGTGTTAGCTGGGTTCAAGCTGCGAGCAATTCTAAGGGCTGCTGGGAGCTGTGTTATATTCTGAGGCATAATTTGCTACTTTGGGTACACATTGCAACGCAGCCCACAGACAGAAAAGCCCCGGCGCCAATTCTAGTCGGGCAGGGGAAGTGCGCCGCCGCCGGGGATTTTGGCGGGCGACGCGGTGTAGAGCGAGAGACAGAGGGAGGGACATGGGCGCTCTCGTGTCTGGGCGTGCCGTGGTTGTCGAGCGACGAGGAATGCGCGAGTGGATCTGTCCGTGAGCTTCATCCGATCGACTGGGCGAATTCGTACGAAATTATAAGGTAGTCGTTATTGTGTGTTATAGGTGTCGAACGATTCCTATATTGCCGTCCACCATGGGCTCGGCGGGCAATTTGTATCGCGTTTTGATGACTTGTGCACACACGATTTCATTCGTCGAAATGAGCTTTTTTGCGACGTCAGCATCTGATGCGATGAAGATGCCATGACGTCCCTACAGACAGAAAGGGGGGGGTGATCGAAATCCAAGGCATCGGATGAGTTTTCGACGAGTTGCGAGCAGTCTACGTACACGTACGAACACAGAAGCGCTCAGACAAAAAAATGTCAGACAAATGTGGAGGTGCACGTTTGCACGCCGGTCCCAGTGATTCTTTGTACAGCAAGCAGTACTTATATTTCATAACAGTATCAACCACTCAAATGGTCCAACTCACGATTATGCTTTCTACTATTCATGTTAAACAGTATCAACCACTCAATAGGTCGAACTCACAATTACTACACTTAGATCGCATCACACGTGTACTCATGCTGCTGTATAACGCAATGACATGCCATCGTATTACAGTACTTACGACAAGACGCAACAAACATACGAGCCATCGTACTAGATACGACAAAATCAAGATACAGCATACATCCGCCAACAACCAAAAGACCAAGTACTGGTATGTATATATATGTGTACGCTCTGTGGTCATTGACTGCGACACAGAGATATTGCAAGCCCATGGCGATTCTTCACATTCTTCACCTCGAGAAGATACAAGTTCTATAATCACAAACTATGACACAGCGATACATAATAACAGCATCAACTACTCGAAATCACAGCAACATCAACCACTCAACTGGTCGAACTCACAGCGATCGTATATTTATTTCTAATCCTCAAATTAAACAGCAGTATCGAACACTCAACTGGTCGAACGTCACAAACTACGACGCAAAGATAATGAATTGTCAAACATAATCAAACACTCAACTGGTCGAACGTCACAAAGTACGACACAAAGGTAATGAATTATCATGCATCAAACAACATCAACCACTCAATCAACTGGTCAAACTCATAGCGGTCGTTTTTTGTTTTCTAATCCTCAAATTAAGCAGTATGCTGTATTAAACATCCAACTGGTCGAACTCACAACTGTTGTATTCAGCTCGTACGTATACTGCTGTGCAATACCCTGCTAGCGTACGAGCACTGGATACCAACGCCACAACATAATCAGACATTGCAATGTCATGCCATCGTCGGGTACGACAGGCACAACATACATACGTCAACAATCTAAACACCAGGTACGTATGTGCATGTATGCGTATGTTCTGTGGTCACAAACTACGACACAAATATAATGATACCCATGCTGATTCTTCACTCTAGAAGATTCAAGCTCTACAGTCACAAACTACGACATAAACAACATACGTGTACTGCTGTACAACGCCCTGCTATCGTACTGGGTACCAAAACCATAAGATGCATCAGACAACGCAATGTCATGTCATCGTACTGGGTACGACAGGCATAACATGCACTCGCCTTGCAATCGCAAGATCAGGTGTGTATGTACATGTGTCTATTCTTCACATCAAACAATATCTAAGACAGGTATAGACCTAGAGAGCCAGCTCTATATACGTATACAGCAGCAGCAACAACAGTGCTGCAGCAGCAGATCTGCCCCCGGTATACTGTTGTTGACCTGACACCCCTCAAACAAGCAGACAACGACGGTTGGTTGAATCTCGTCGGTCGAGAGTCACTGGAAAGGGATACATCGTCGGATATCTGGTACAACAAGCAACAGCACAACAGCAGCAGCAGATGATCTACCCACGGTGGTACTGCTGTAGACCTTGTGCGAACCTTTTTCCCGTCAATATTCCACAGAGAGGAGATAGATGTTGGCACGCATACGCGGGATTGTCAGCTGGGCGGGGCATGTACCCAGGTAGCAGGGATAATGCAACAACACAAAACATCGAGGAGCGTACGTACGTATTCATACAGACGTAGTGGCGACCGTCGATCGTTCGCCCAGGACCGTCGTGTCCTTGTTCGACGACTTTACTCTCCGCGTTGCTATATCATGTACCAGGTGTCATAAAAACAAAAACAACGAAACTAATGAATGGTAACACCTAGGGAACAGCAGGGCAACGATTGCCCTGCTCTACAGTTGCGTTATAACACAGGAAACCCGTTCAAAAATCGCTACCAGGTATTTAATACTAGTGTTTTTTTTTACTGGGCGCTAGAAACCTAATCGCAAGCTCTTAAGAAGTAGTAGTAGAGTAAGTGTGGGCCCACGAACAAGAAACAAGGCAATGAGAAACCGAGGTTCACTCACTGCTGTATTACTAGTTGAGGACGCTAATAATATTGAAAAGAGGACTAAGAACATATATTCTTCAACACTAAACCCGACAGAGCATTCTTCAGTGGGTATATACCACTTCGTGGGGTCTCCAATTTGGAACGCTTTTTCTTATCCGACCGATTTCCCCTCTAAAAGAAAGCAAGGTAAATGACCCCTCGATTTCCCCTATTAATAACGCCAACAAGGTAAATGTCCGATTGATTTTCCCTCTAACACCAGGTATGATGTTCTGCTACTACTACTACTACTACTACTACTACTAATACTACTACTTACAGTACTCCTCCTCCTACTATTACTACTTCTACTGCTGCTACTACTGCTACTACTACTACTACTACTACTACTACTACTACAGTACTACTATTAATACTACTACTACTACTACTACTACTACTACTACTACTACTACTACTACTACTACTACTACAGTACTACTACAAGTACTACTACTAGACTCTACCACTACTACTACATACTACTACTACTCCAGGTTGTTGGTATCGCGATAAGGTTACAGCCGAGAAGGCGTTTCTTGGTGGCGGGCCGATACTGTATGTTCTGCGGGTATCTGCGTATCTATCTACTGTACTTCGTATCACATTTATTTGGTTTATATATGTGCGTCTCTTGTACATATCTCACACCTTACAATTTCGTTTCGTGTCTTGCTGCTTGAAAGGCGCACATCGCGCCCCTTCGTTTTGCCCTGCGAGCCCTGCTGGGTGGTGGTGGTGGTGGTGATGGACGGAATGCCTTTGCTGTGCCCTGCGAGAGCCCTACTGGGTGGTGTTTCATGCCTTCGTTTTGCCCCGCGAGCGCTCTTTGCTGGGTGGTGTACGTGAGTAAACCCCTACAGTCAACAGTAAAAAATCTGCATCTTCAATCAGCAGGCGTGCAGGCAGGCCTGGGTCGGAAATATGAACTAATACCAGGTTTTGAATATTTCCGCCAAAGGAAACAAAACAACAAACACACGTGAGAAATTACCACGGGCAACCACGTATTATATTGCTAAGCCGCAGCAGCACATCGCATGCTAGGCCACCTTCGTAGGAGCAAAGACGCTGTCACTGAGCAGCTCAGCTAGAAGTGGGCCAACCTCTGCCATCCGTCCGCCCATCTACCCACCATGTGTGCTTTTATTTTGGCGTAAATTATTATGCTGCTGCTCGTGGGACTTCATTGTTTTGACGGTGATTTTCCCTTTTTAGATGAATACAAGTACTCGTAGATGATGTGGGCATCGATTGGTCATACCATGTTGATGTGTACCAGTGCCTGGTACCGGTATCTATTATCTACAGACTCGACGATGTGGCCGTCGCCCCAGTGAGCGTAGTAAGAAGAGCGCACTCACTTCACCAGTGTCCTCGTGTACTTACTACGTCGTGCAGGATACGGAGTGCCGAACAGTTATTAGCATTTAGTACAAGCCCGCGCGGTGGTGCGGCTCCGATTGCGGGGCCTATAGGCCTGCCATAGATATCCGCATTGTCATCAATCACTTTGTTAGAGAGCACAGAGAGCAACACACTGCTGCTGCTTGCTGCTTGCTGTTGCTGCTGTCGGAATCGGTTCTTCTAGTGTATGGTTTGCATTCGTGTTGAGGGGGCAAGTCGCGATACAATGGTTGATGTATTCGCCTTTCTGCCTTTCTTTGTGTTTAGCCTGCACATGATTTTGATTTTTCTTCGAGAGGCAAGGGCAGGCAGTAGTAGAGCAAAAACAGGGCACAATTTCTTCAAGAGGCAAGGACAGTCGAGCAAAAGGGTATCCGCGTGTCCACGTGCCTGCGCGTCCGCGTGCGCGCTTCAGCCTTGCCCACATGGCTGCAGAGGAGGGAGGGCTCTCGGCAGCGGAGAAGAAGACGATCCGATTCGGAGTGGTGAGACAGGCTTTAGGGGGTGGGGGTGGGACATTGAGCAAAACACATCGCAACCTTGTACGTATTCATCATTTCATGTGTATGATATGATAAAATACTTTCGCATGTCGGACATCACTTCTGGTCCTTGACCGTCCTACTGCAGTAATAGTACGAACCACGCATACCTGGTGCTGCAGGATGCGTCGCCTAGTAAACGAATGCGTCGCCCATGCTTCCGATGCGAGTGCCCGTAGCACTCGATAAATACGAGCACCTCTGGTTGTTTCCGAAGCATCGCCGATCGATTCCGCTGGAGAACGCAATATTGGCTGTTTATGGCTGCAGAGACCCCGGCCTTTTGGCTATCGCCGGTATCCACACACCATCCACGCGAACCATCCACACACGATAGTGTTCACGCTGCATGCTTTTTGTGTTGATCGTGCGGTCCGAGGCGCTCCGCTCCGCACCTTGCCCCCCCATTGGCAAAACCCGTATCTGCTGTACGCACTGCTGTGTGTGCTGTACTCGCGCATACTGTACAGCAAGCCCGTTACCACCATAAGCATATGTCACTGAGACCGGTGTGCAGAGCTATTCTGCGTGCGGCTTTCCCAACTCGCACGCCACCCTGGCAGGATGCGATTTCCAAGCACTGCCATACGGCTGCACAGCAGGGTCGCGGGCCTTTTGAGGCGCGAAGCGCGAAGCGCTGTTATAGAGCTCTGTAAACTTACGTAGCGCTAGCCCGCGGTGTCCACACGATGCAATCAGCTCAGACCATCCACACAGACGCGTATCGCAGCTCGCCCTTTCCTCTCTCGCAGGCCACCCTTGCGGGATGACGATACTATGGCGATATGATGATATGATGATATTTCCGAGAACCGACGCGTGCTAGGGTCTAAAAGAGGAGTACGGGGTGTTGGATCATATAGCATAGTCTCCTGGACCACTCAGCAGTACCTTTTATTTTCTCAGGTAGTACTCCTATCATACCTCGAGGAGCTCTATACCCCAGCCCAACATAAAAAAAAACTGGAAGCTAAAGCCCACCCCAACACACAACTTCGAGGAAAACTGGAAGCTAAGCCCGACACACAAACAATCAAAAGGCTCGTGTATCATACTGGTATGGCATCTAACAGATTACAGTACGCATCCGAGAATACAGAACACGATCTGGGTATGTGTGTACTGGTATGTATGTAGTGTATACTATTTACGGGGGACCATAGTTAATAGGACCTACTGCAGACACAATAGGACCTACTGTAGACAACAAAACCTATATGTTTCCCCATTTTTGCTAACAATATTTGGTCCATAGTTAATAGGATCTACTGTAGACCCAATAGGACCTACTGTAAACACCAAAACCAATATATTTCCCTAATTTTGCTAGCAATATTTGGTCCTATTTACTATGGTCCCCCAGTAAATAGCTCCTCAATTAAGGACCCCCTTCGGCGAGAAATGTTTGGGGTCGAACGTGCGGGCAGCCCCGACCGTAGGACAGCCCTTTCCCAACTCGCAGGTCACCCTTATTGAAGAATGCTATTATTTCCGATCACTGCCACACGGCTACATACTATAGGGTCGGGCCTTTTGAGCCGCGAGTAGCTACTAACTGTAGTAGCGCTGTTGTCATAGCCGGCGGTGTCGACACACACATCCATCCACTCCTACAATACACTGACAGGTGTATCGCAGCCACGTTGCCTGTTCCCAATGCGCAGATGCCACAAGGTCACCCTTCCAGGAAGCTAGTTTCCGAGAACACCGCAAGCCTTTGGCGTACGTTTTTCACTACATCTATTATTGCGCTCGGTGTACGAGAGTCTAATAGTCTACTGGTAGACTGCTAGAAAGAATATCGGCAACATGCGCTGCTGCTGTAGATGCAAACACCACGAGCACGCCGCGGCGAGACTCTTGGTTCTGATTAGAAGTACGTTAGCCATCCGGCAATGTGCCGCATGATAAAAGCTTTTCAGCGTCGATCACTTGTAAGCATTCCCTGATACCAGGGGAAACAAATAAAAACAGGATTTTGGTTGGAGCCGTGGAAAGACAGAGCCGTCACGACGGCGACTATTTATAACCCCATAGACGGCAATACTTAACTACAATACTTAAGTACAGTCCACACGATAATACGGTGTTTGAGTATTCTAGGGTGAAACGGGGTGCCCAATAGATCACACCCTCATTTTGAATTGGTCAACACTTCTACCCGGACTCCGCCCGGACCTGATCCGATTTGGCACCCTACTCCCCTTGAGCGGTGCAGAAATATAATAGACTTCCGCAGGAGCCGCCGGAGCCCGAGAGGTGTGAATCACGAACCCTAATATCGTTGTGGACCGCGGTTAAGTGCTGCAATCCATGGGTTGTATATGGTCGCTCTCAGCCGTCACCCATCTCCCATACACTGTATCGCGTCAACTACTCCAAGAACGTACCATAGCTTTTCACACATCGGACACAGATCATGATCTAGATCGTATAGATCATACATGTGTCGTTATGATATGTTGTGCAGGATCTGTGTAATACAGATCCAACAGAGTAAACATGCTCTAGATCGTGCAGGTAATACGGTTCCGCACCCCGGCAACACATTCTAGGCCATACCGATCATATAAACCAGAGATGTGTTTGCCCTGAACGACACAGATCATCAATGGTTGAATGAGCTGATCTGTCTGTTGTGTGTAGGTTTTGCTCTCATCGAGCAATCATGTGTCCACCCTCTGGTTATGGCCGCCTGCAGACAGCGAAGCTGTTCGGTGTGCGTAGGTTTTGCGCTCATCGAGCAATCATGCGTCCACCCTCCGGCTACGGTCGCCTGTAGGCAGCGAAGCACTCAATGGACGGGGTGGGGTCGTATGGGGTAGACCGCCTCATCATGTCTCTCGTCATGCACCTACCTATGCCCCTTCAAGAGCATCGCAAATCGGGACAGAGGAGATCCTTTTTTTTCTTCTTTTTTCATCCCGTTTACTTTCGTATCATACTTCTTGCTACACTGCTCCAGCTCCCTCCCTTTCGTAAATAAGATATGGGGTCACATATTATAGCGGGCGCTCTTCCCCCTAATGCATTTGCTATATTTTATCGTGGTTCGTCTGATCTGCAACATATAGATCGTGTTTGCCGGGTGATCTGTTTGTACGGCTCTTGCGCAACGTCGGTGGGGTCTAGCTGATCTAGATCGCGATATGTCCGACGTGTGAATACAGACATGGGTTTGCGCCAACACCGAGCACTCGTATTGGCTATGGTCGCCTGTAGGCATGCCTATACGAAATATCGGAGTATGGCATGATGTGAGATAGACCTTATTCCATGCCTTTCGCATGCGCACCTACTCCTCCTCCAAAAAAAGCATGACTACAGGGTATATTTCAAAGTAGTACATCATTTCGGCCCACCACATTTTCTTTCTTTCGTTTTGTCTCTTTCAATGTACTTCGTATCCGATTTGCTGGCTTGTGTTTGTTGTGCTTGCCGTACCCAGTAGGTTGGCATGACATTGCATTGCTTCATCTTCTTACTGCACTTGCGACGCGTGCTACGATAGAGGTTGCACTTTTTGGCATTTTGGTTTCTGAAAGACGGGGTTCCTTAACCCAAAATCGTCCGAATGGCAAAATCTTGTTTTGCGATATGATTTATTTGTACACCTACTATTAATAGGCCATGGTGTTGGTAATCGGGTTGCACCTTCGGTTTACCCCAAATCAGTTTGTGGGTGCAGTGCAGAGCTCTTAAAGTGAGGAGCCTTAGAAAATAGCATTGTGTCTTGCGTTGTACTTCAAGTATTATTTATGTAGCGTAGTTTCTGTCCACAGAGCTTGTACCTCTCTACGATGAAGAATCAGCACGGACACTGGGGCTGCTGGATGTCGACGAGCAGAAAGAACGGTTTAATGTGCAGAGCACACACACTCGGATGTCCGATGTCCGCAAGTTCTACATTCTCAAAGGAAACCCGAGGATGTACTCGACATGCTGATTGGCCAACTTGTGCTCGGGGTTGCTCGGTGAGGAGGAGCAGTGGGTGTAGTCCTGCGTTGCCATGAGGCCGACGATGTAGTACATTATTCACCTTTATAATGTGTACGAACGAGTTGTTCCCATGGCGGGTTCGTAGTAAGCACCACGGCGACATCATGGATAGCCACGATGTCACCATGGAGACATCATGGAGACACCGTGGAGACACCATGGTGACTCCATGGCATAGCCATGGTGACAACATGGTGACTCAAAGGATGGCACCATGCACTATGGTGATCCCGTGGAGACACCATGGAGACACCATAGTGACTACATGGTATAACCATGGTGACAACATGGCGACTCAAAGGATGGCACCATGCACCATGGCAACACCATGGTGATCCCGCGGACACGCCATTGTGGTGCATTTGAGACGCGACAGACCGCCATTCCAGCACCCTGGATATAGCCATGGCGGTCACCATGGATAGCCATGGGTGGACACGGATAGCCATGGACGGCCATGGATGGACATAGATAGTCATGGTAACACCATAGATAGCCATGGTGACACCATGAATGGCCATGGGTGGTCATGGCATAGATAGCCATGGTGAAATCATGGATGGCCATGGATGGCCATGGTGAGTGACACCATCGATAGCTGAACGGCCATGGTGACTCCATGGTGTACCCATGGTGCCTGCACAAATGGCCATGGTGACACCATAGCGACACCATGAATAGCAATGGCGTCGCCATGATGACTCCACAGATGGTCGTGGTGACACCATGGGTAGCAATGGACGGCCATGGTGACTGCATGGCTGTCCGTGGTAACTACACGGATATTCATGGTGACACCACACCATGGTGAGACCATGTAGTCACCATGGTGACCACACGGATGGGCATGGTGACACCATGGAGTCACCATGGCTATCCGTGGTGTCACTATGGCTATCCGTGGTGTCACCGCGGTGTCTCCATGGAGTCACCATGGTGTGGTGTCACCATGGCTATCGTAGCTATCCATGGTTTTTAACATGGCGGTCTGTATTGTCTCAAAGGCACCAGCATGGTGTCACCATCGTGACACCATGAGTTCACCGTGGTAACACCATGATGTCGCCATGGTGCCACCATGGTGGTGTCATGGTCATTCATGGTGTCTCCATGGAAACCCATGGTGTCAACATGGTGTGTCCGTGGTTTTTTTCCTCCGAGGGGCGAAAACAAAATAAGATAATGTACATCACCCCATTAGGCGGTGGGTACATAGGAGAAGTAGATGGCAGGTACCGGTATCGGTTATCAAAACAAGAAGACGACGTGGGAGAGAGGGGGCATAGTCCACTCTCCCTTATTCCATGAAAGGAAAACCTCTCGGGCCCCATAAAACCACCCGGTCGGGGAAAACACAAAACCCGCGCAATCTCCGAAGACCTGCTGCTGTTGCGCAAACCACACAATATAGACTCTGCTACGAGAACGAGCAAGCTCAAGGCATGTTCCCGGACGACCACACACAGACTAAATCACGTTTCCTCCCTCGTGACTTCGGCTTGCGTGGGGAAGGCGGCCGCCATCATCGCCTCGTGCTCCACCACCATCACCCACAGACAAGGGCGCATCTTGGACCCTTGTGGGGAACGGGCGTCGAAGCAGCTGAAGCTATTGCAGGGGTCATGCTTGAAGGGCCTCACCGCCGAATCAGGCACTGGGACAAGGTATGTAGGCCTGTAGAGCTTTCCACTTATTATCCGAGAAAATGGTTGTTAAGACACTTAAACAAGACAAAGCGACTAAAGCGCTACCCAATGATTGGTTGAGTCTGATTGGCTTAGGATTGGGATTAGAGCTAATAGGGTCGGTTTCATTTGTCTCGTGCACAGCGTGTGTCACCCAGAGCTTCTCCAGTAAGTGGTAAGCTATATCTTCACGCAGGCAGCCACGCCTTGTTAAAGATGGGCACCTTAGAACTCCTGAAATGATAGGCTGTCTTATAGCAACGTACACATGACAAGCTCGGCGAGGGAAAGCGGGTACACGTTGGAACGGTTTTTCAATGCACAAGCATTAACTGCTAGGATGAAAGATCAACGTACAGTAGCAACCAGCGCATTGACGGAGGCTGCTACAAATACACCAATCACGCGTGCTACCATTGGGGTAGCTAATCCTGGCCAACGTACTTCTGCTTGACAGGACTCCTCTTGTGAGGAACTACCCGATATAGCCGTTGGAAGGCCATTTATGATTTACAGCATTAATTTTCGTTATGTGCGTAAGCCGGGGCAGCACTTATCGAGTTGAGCGTGCATTTTTTCTCGGGTTCAGTATTTGAGTGACGTGTTAAGCTCCTCTATTAATAGTGAAGAGCCTCGGAAAGATTTTGTGTAGTGATACCCGCACCGTAGCATGCTTTCCATCGAGGGGTAGTGTTGGAAGATCAATACTTCTGTCTACGCGGTAGTAGCCTATGATATCATTATTTTGTTATTATTATTGTTGTTGTTGTCGTTGTTATTATTTTGATTGCCATCCGACAACGTGCAGCGTGTGTCAATCGCAAACAAAACGGCGAAGAAACAACAGTACAAATGGAGACGCGTAAAAGAAATGACATCCCAAACCTTTTGGCGGACAAAAAGCCTCCGAAACCAAAATGCCCCTGAATATCATCCGTCAAACAGCGACTGAGCCCCCCCATTAATATGATTATGATTATGATTATTATTATTATTATTATTATTATTATTATTATTATTATTATTATTATTATTATTTTTAGTATTATTATTATTACTATTATTTTTTATTATTATTATTATTATTATTATTAATATTATTCAATTTGCCATCCGATAATGTGTAGTGCTTGTTCCAATGATACCATCCACATATACAAGGAAATCCAGAATCCAATGGCTTGAGACAGGGAAGATGTTGACTACCACAGGTACATATTTTATCGATGCTCGCCCGCAAAGTTTACGGCAAGTCGAGAGTCGTACTCCCTCAAGTGTATCCGCGTATGTACTTGTGCTAAGGCTAGAGGAGAACAATGCAGGCGCCGAGGAGTATCTGCCTCTCTCTGTGGAGGGGCAAGCTGATTCACTCACGGAGAGCCAGGGAGAAGCAGCAACGGCCTGGCAATATATATATATATATATCATCTCCTAAAATAATTCAAACTTACGCAAGGCATCGATACATTGATGCCACCCCCCACACACACCATTTGTTTTATAACCTATAGACAATGTCGGGGAGGTGTCATCTCCTGAACCAAAACGTTTAATTACTAACTCAAGACGTCAATTAATTGGTTTCACCCCTTCCTTGTCGTTCAAAACCAAAACAGGCTTTGGAATGCAATGGAAGTGCGACAGTAGTGCGACCCTATAATATATACCAGGTACCTAATTAGTAAGGGGTAATAAAAAAAGGTAAATATTACTATTTTTGCATGAGGTTCAAACTCCAATCACTCACAAATATTCCAGAAAAAGGAAGACAAACTAACTAAGGGAAACCAAAGAAAAATGGTAAACCTACACAATAATTATATCTCTCTTCTGTACCTAATTAATTAAATAATGGGGTTTTTTTTGTCTTCGGGAAGGATGTCGGTTACGTGTGTTTCAGTGTGTCCCCCGAACTGCAAAAGCTGACCCTTTATTTTTTGTGTCGCCCATAGTAACTCCTTCTCCTCTGCCCCCAACAAATGCCCTCCCTTTTTCGTCAGGCGATCACTTGTTGACAGCGGTGATGGTGGTGGTGGTGGTGGTCGTCGTGGCGAGGGTGGTGGTGGTGGTGGTGGCGATGGTCCAGCTTTCGCGGCACCGTTGCGACACATGCTGATAAGTGACGCCTCCACCGAACTCCGGTGAGATGGGCAGGAAGGGCGAGGAAAGTGGGCATCGACTTCGGGGGAAAGTTATCGATCGCGGCGAATACATATCGACACAACGGACAGATCAGATGGACATTTCATTCTCTAAATATTTCGGGGCAGCAGGAGGAGGTATTAATAAGATCTGCACGATCTAGATCGCGTTTGCATGTTGTAGGCCACGGATCTTCTTGCACACAGGTTTGCCTCAGATGGGATCTGTATGTTATGGCTCTTTCTTGTACACAACAACTCTGAACAGCAACTATACTCAGTAGGATCTAGATGATCGACTGCAATGCGTAGATCGCGATCTGTCCCATGTGTCAATACAACTTCGAAATATCGATTGATTGCGGATTACGTACGGTGACCCCAACGTTTGGAGAGTCCATTATACTGCGTGTTATACTCAGTGGTCGATACGAATAATATGTGTCACTGGGATCTTGGGGTCTCGTATCATGTGTCGAGGCATTATTGCACATGCTTCGACCATTCTGGTTTGTGACGGCTGATATGCTGGTCAGTCGGATAGAGTACATGGTACGGGCTGGGTACGGGACTCTGGTACGTGACCCCCGGGACAATAATATACACATGGATCGACTCAGGTATGTGGTAGAACCCGGGACATGACGGC
>JAYJME010002654.1:0-13335 GCA_036873775.1 Costaria costata | reverse complement strand
ACAGATCCTGCACAGCATCTCAGAACGGCAGGTTAATGTCTAGATGATCTAGATCATGATCTGTCCGAGGTGTGGAACCTTTGCAAATAACACCCGACCATCGTTGTGTTGCACAACAGTGAGTCACTTCACCCACCCCCGGACGGGCGGGCGGGGGTGTGGAAGTAATGTATCAGCTATACAGTAGGTGCCCAGGAACTACTGTTAATATTGTACGTGGAGTGTATTCCGTGCTATAATAGTGCTACCAGGTGTGTACGTACATACGTGTAAAAGCACACCACGGACGGTAGACGTTTTAACATAGTACGTTTACGTCACACTACAGCATACCAGGTACCAAGTACTGGTACTTCATATACTTCGTGTCAGTAGCTCAGCAGTGAACTTGCAGACCGACGGCATGGCATGGCACTGCACTGCACGGCAATGCAATGCCCGCCCTTACCCCGCCGGCCACGCCACGGAAGCAAAAACTACAGCGGTAGTCTATACCAGTAGTTGTACCATACAATCATAACTATTGATACACAGAACAACGGGATGACAAGGCACAGCAGCACGGCACGGAAAACGTCCGGACAACACCCTAGACGGCAATGCACGGCAAATGGCACAAAGCTTCTGCAATGCACTCACAGCTTGAGGCACTTGGACCTCTTGCAGTTGCAACCGTCCGCCAAGATCGGCTCCTGGAGGCTCCCTTGCTGCTCGTCCGGACACGGAACAAAACACGCAAAATACACAAAACAACGGGAACAAATTGAAGACACGAACGAAAGGACGAAAGAAAGGACGAACCAAAAAACAAATGTCAGGAGAAACAACACTTTTACCTCTTGACAAGACAGCAAACTTCCCCTAATTTTCCTTGACGGATGCCAACCTGCTAGTATGGAAACACCCTGTGGCCAAAACCTTGACGGTGCACATTTTCCCTTGACGGGGACGCGTCTCTTGACACCGTTGGCGCTAGTTGGCGCCAACGAAAGGACGAGCAGATGAACAAAATAGATGATCGGACTGGCTAGATCGGACGACTTTTTTGAATCGATCGACGAAACGAATTCATGATACGAAAGAAAAAAATCACGATGGAGATGAAGTAACGGGCGACCGACCGACCCACCGACCGACCGAACGCACAATCACGCAGCTTAAGAATGAACGGGGGGGCGTCCGCGTTGTCGCCGACAATGAGCGGCGATCGGTCCATCTGTACGCCCGTCTGTCTCATCTCTCTCTCTCTCTCTCTCTCTCTCGCAGATCAGTCCCGGCCATTCACAAGTACGTTGATCTCCCGCCGACAGGGTTAATGGGGCAATAGGAGTACGTACGGCACGTTTTGGCCATTTTCGTTTCCGATTAGAGGGGGCTCCTTAACCCTTTTTTTACCACCGAGGTGTGCATAAACCGATTTTTCAGTCTAATTCCAAGCAGATTGTCTCCGAAACAGGACTGACTGCGGCTCTGAAGAGGTCAACTGATAAACTGCCCAATCTCGTTATTATTTTACAATATGCTTTGTCGCATAATACCTACACATCCTGGTACCTGGTACTATGATAGGCGTCATGGGATTTTTCATTGGGTTGCCCGGTTCGTTCTTTTCTTCTTTCCCCAAAGCCGGGTTTTAGGGGAGGCAGATAGGAGAGAGGTCCTCACTTTGAGAAGCCCCAGCAAAATAAAAAAATAAAAAAAATGGGGCACCCCTACCGTAGCATGCGCCATTATTGTCCGGTATTATAAGCACCCTATTGATATTAAAATTAACATAATACTTTGCTTATATTTCTGGACATAGTGGTATATAGCTAAGTACTACACCCACGTTTCGGGGGACAAACCACTTGGAATAAGAGTAACATTTTTTTTTGCAGTGGTACGAGGGTTATAATTCTTACGGTAAAAATTACAGCTGCATCCGCATTCAGGGGATAACCACTTGGAAATAGAATTGGATTTCGTTCGTTGCAGCCGTATCAAAACTATGTACGCGTACAGTACGTACGTACATATGGTTTATAGCGCCAACGTAAATGCCTGTCTGCAGGGATCTTTTCCTTTTCAGGGGGGCCGCGAGGGTGCTTCCCCGAGGGCAATCGCGCAGGAAGCATGCGCCCACCCCACCCTTCCGATTCCGCTCTTTCGATTCAAACCCGGCGACCTCGCTGCAACACTTCCGCTCGTCCACCGCTTGTTTTCCTGTACCGTTACGTACATCTGGATAGCCCACAGAAAACGCTTGGCGACAACCTCCTGGGTAGTAACTGTTGCCAGCGCGCACCGCCCCGCACTGCATCATACCGTACGGTACTGTATCATATCATATCGTATCGCACCGCCGCACCGCAGCAACCCGTACCATACCGCACCGCACCATGCCGTGTGATACCGCACCGCAACCTACCAGCACGCATCGTACCATACCACACATACCATATAACATCATATCATACCTTACCACAACACACCACACGACACCACACCGTCCCACACTACGCATCATCTGCAACACACGCACTCACCGGCACAAGCTGCCCCGTAGTTGGCGAGATGACCATCACAGTCTCCGGGGACCGCTTCGGGCAGATGGGTCTCAGCGCCGCCGAGCCCCCCATCCCCGGGGGCAACACCGCCCCCCTCGGCATCTGCGACGGATGCTGCTGGAGCAACGAGCCCTGCGAGGGGGCCACAGCCGCAGGCGGAGACGTGCCGCCCTGGAACCCGGGCAGCAGCCCCGCCACGTACATGCCTCGCTCAAGGGCGGCGGTCATCCCGTACCCGGGGGCACCAGGGGCGTTGTTGTTCGCTGGGCTCATACCGTACGGAACGCCCCCGTCACCACCACCACCGTTAACGCCTCCTGGTGGGAGACCCGCAGCGCGTTCATCTTGAAACTGGTGCTGGTGGAGTTGTTGGAGGTGCTGTTGTTGGTGTTGTATTTGCTGTTCATGTTCATGCTGTTGCTGCTGCTGCTGTATTTGCTGCTGCTGGACTCCTCCATTCGCGGAAGCGAACCGCTGTTGGGCTGTCGTCACAGGAGAGGTGGCCGTGGCGGCGGCGGTGGCGGCGAGCGCTTCCTTGCTCATGGCAGCGTCGGGGGTGGACGGTTTCCGTCCGAGGTCTCTGAGCTGAAGGAGAATGTAAGCCGAAGAGGTTCGACAGGTTCCATCCTCCGCGTCTCCGCCGCCATCACCACCACCGCCGCCGCCCCCCCCACCGCCACTGCCACCGCCACTGCCACCACCATCGACCCCGACGGCCACCGACGGCGGCGTCTGTCGAGCCACACCCACCGCCGCCGCTGTCTGCGCTGGTGATAACACATGCGACGAAGCAGCAACAGTAGCAGTCGCCTCCGCCACCGCCGCCGCCACCGCCGCAGCAGCCGCCACCGTCTCCGAGGCGGATGGAACGGCGTCACTCGAACCAATCGACAAGTCTTCTTGCCCTCGCTCCTCGGCAGGGGGGGGAGAGGCCGTCTGGGCCTCCGGTGCCGTTGCCGTTGCCGTGGTTGGTGTCGGTGTTGTTGCTGGTGTTGTTGCTGGTGTCATGGTCGTGGTTGGTGTCGTTGCCGACGTCGTTGGAGCGGAGTTGTTAGCGTGAGAGCTCTCACTCGCTCGGCTCAAGGTCTCGTCTTCATTGGTCTTGTCCATGATACTTCTCGCTGCAGGTTTCGCCGTGGGTGGGCAGTGCCACCGTGTGCGGCCCCGTTGTGTATGCACCAAACGGGGGCTGGGCAGCGCACACAGAAGGAGGGGAAAGTGTCAGTATAACACCGTACAGTAGACACCTGATATACTTGGCCATCGCGAACACGAGTAAGTATCGCCCTGCAAGTACTGTGATCATACCGGTAAGCCGCTGTACGTATATATGATATGATATGATAGTACAACCAGGCACCAGGTATATGATGCAATCCTCGATCTCACAGCTGGCGTTTTTTAACTTAATAATATGATACGATATCTGGCATCTGGTCACCTGGTATCATATTATACCATACACAATACCGGTACCTGGTACCCTGATGTCCGCCCTGCATATAATATAATATGACATGATACGTATACAAAACGAAGGAAGAAAGGTACCCGACCGAGGCGTGCGCGACGGGGTTACGGTGCGTACGCCAGGTGGGAATGGAGTCGTGACTAATATTAATAGTCACAAATACTACTGAACATGGCACTGCCACGACTGCTGTGCTGCTATCATAAGCGACTATGACTTAGATAAGAGTGAAAAAGTCAGTAAGACGTGAATTCCGAGGCAAAAAGTGACCAAAAGGACGATCGAGGCATCAGGCTCACGAGCGATACACACGTATCATAGCCAGGTAACCCCTTTCGAATTTTATACATACGAGGGGTTAGGGGATGACGACTATATCATATGGTGTCCCATCTCCACATCTCCAACGAAAGGAGTTCGTCTCAAACGAAAGGAGTTGTGCTATACGCGCGCAGCATGTACCTGGTATAATATATGCATGGTATCATACTATGCATACTATACTGCAGTTGTGCGCTCACACTGATTGTGATCGTGCTTGCTTCTCTGATGCTTTCGGGCGTCATTCCTGGTATAATACACAAAAACCATA
Source organism: Costaria costata (assembly GCA_036873775.1). Lineage (NCBI taxonomy): Eukaryota > Phaeophyceae > Laminariales > Agaraceae > Costaria > Costaria costata. The sequence goes on along the minus strand of JAYJME010002654.1, from coordinate 8,723 downwards.
TTATTAACCCTTGGGTTTGTGATCGTGCTTGCTTCTCTGATACTTTCGGGCGTCATTCCTGGTATAATACACAAAAACTATATAATGCACACAAAAACTATATAATGCTTGGGCCCCCAAAGGGTTATACAAGTACACTCAGTGTGCAGCTCATAGTACATACACAGTACAGCGAGCCTCCGATACGACAATGATACATTAACATATACCGGTAACAGGTACCTGGTATGTAGGATACAGCAGTATTCAAATATAAAAGAAAATGGATATGGGGAATGCCGGGTACCTCCGGTGTGGTTCCAGATTTAGGAGAAGGGACACGTGGAAATTTGCCCTAAAACAACCACGACCTCTACTATGATATAATGCGAGTATTATGGAACTTTGTCCTGAAAAAACTTCCCATTTTCTGCGGCACTTTATCCCTCGTACATGTTGATTGTGTGGTGTGGTGAAGCCTATATTGTATACATGGTACCTGTACAAAAGCAGTCCCAGGTATAAAACGTGCCCTTGCAAAAACAGCAGTGAAAATATTAAAACGAAAAAACAGTGGGTACCCACCCAAGATAAGTGCATTCGGGAATCAAAATGGGTTCGTAACGCCTCCGCACCACTAAATAACGCCAAATAACAGTGTGGTCTGCCTCTATGCGTTGCGCAGCGGGTGTACATGTGGGGGTTGGAACCCTACCTCGGCCTATTTTAAACACGGATACAAGTGTATCACCCATGTTGCTCTGCCTAAAACACAAACAATGAGGTACAACCTAGAACGTCAAATATTATTGAAACCGGGGTTTTGTCAAAATCAGCCCCTCACAATCCCTTGCGGTCATTCAGCACTCTGTGCTCTTTCACTGGCGCCGTGCTCCCCGCTGAAGCCTTCAAACTACAAACCACGCCCATAGGAACTCCACCAAGTCATGCAAAAGTCAGATCTGTAGTTGGTTAGGCCTTTGTCTTGCTAGACTTGGAGAAATCCGGTGCATCGCGGCCACGTACGAGTAGTGATATTGCGGCGGCGCAATCGCGCCGCTAGGGTAGGCAATTTTCAATTTTCACGGCCAAAGTCGCGGTGGACAAAGTGAACGAAATCGCCTAAGATTCACTACTTGTGTGTTCGCGTATACAGGCAAGGAAGGTATTCCAGAGTGGTGGGATTAGGGATTTAGGTCACCGATGCCGCAATCGGCTTGAGATGTGTGCCTCAAAAACCAAAGAAATGTAGACAAAACTTACTATATGATGGAGTTTTATTGGGGTTTCATAAAATTCTTGTTGCAGAGCTATTATTAATAATGGACTACATGGCATAAAAAACGTTACACATATTTTTGAAAAATACTCGTACGTACGAGTACTGCTCGTCGCTAGAGAAGTAAAAAGTTAACTTCCACAGTATAAGAAATAACAAATCCAATGATCTGGAACTAACTTTTCAAACTTCAGCAACAAAGTAGCGGTGCAAGTAAACTGCTGTCACTTTGCCAAACCGCTGCAGTGAGAGCACCAAACAGGCCACCGCAGGGTGGTGAGATTTGGGATTAGAAGTGAGGCTGGAGTTATGGCAGCAAAAGTTAAGGGAAATTGTATATATACATAAAAAAACAAAGGTAGAGGTGGTTCCAGTTGTGAATTTCTTCGTACATTGGGCCAAAACAAAAGAAAATCCTGTGCAGAGCAACACAACAAGTGGTATTTTATCATAATTACGAACGATCTGATCGAGGTTCGCTCGATTTTTTAAGAGCGTTTTTGCTCCTTCCGGAGTAAGATAAGAGTAATCGGTTGGTAAGAGCGCTTGTTGTGGACTGTCACGGGGTGCTCTTAAACCGGGGTACCCACTACTAACTGTATCGGTATTAAAGCTTGCATGTTGTATAATACAAGGGTATGATATAAAAAAGGCGCCCGCTACGAGTAAGAAACGTCAATTTGGCGTCCAGGCTCAGTTTCTTATTTTTTTTGCCACCATTGATTGAGCACAGGATTATTGCCAATAGCATGGGATTTAGTATCGCACCCGACCCTAAGCACCGTTTCTTCGATCAAATTTCTTATATATTATTCGTACCAGGTAAGAGAACTATATCGATAATAAGAACGAGGAAGGCAGGCGTGAGATTTAGCGGAAAATAAGAAATTCGGGAGTCGTTACACTCTGAGGTGAGGGTAATACCCGTTCTCAAATAAGAAATTCAACCTCGACCAGCTTTCCTGTTTCATAGGTGTCGTGTACAGTTGTATTCTGTTTATAAGTACGGTACATACAGCAAGCAGTATAATCAGGTGTGTATGATGCAAACTCGTGGGAAGTGGAAAGCGGAAACGGGAAACAGACGGTGGGAAAACAGGGGAAAACAGCGGTATCATATGGACAGCATGGGTCTTAAGTAATACCAGTAAGTAATAAGACACCCTCTGGTACGTATGATATCTGCAGTGCACGGTGCACGGTGAACGAGGACGAACGATATGTAACCGATTTTTAAATTTTTATAAACTTTACAGCTCCTCATCTTGTCATATATTTTAGCCAATTTTTATTAAAAAAAACTAAAAACGCAAGTCTGATACCCTGGTACACTTCTATCTGTCATATCATACGTTCTACACACAGACTTCCAATCCATACTATAAACAAGACAAAAAATGGGTCTGCGTGACAGAGAAACACGTCATAAAAATTGAAAAAAGATGAAAATCACACGGCAACCGCAGCCGATTTTGATTTTCTAGGGCGCAGCGAAGGAAAAAAAAAATGAGCCTGAAAAAAATCAAACATTTAAAAATGAGGCGTGGTAACGTCGACCTCAGGTGGCACAAAAATTGCGGGATTGAGCCGGACACCGAGCTCCGAGGCAGCCGCCATGGGGATCATTCCCACGGCGAGCCAGCCCGCTCAGCTGCTGGCCGATTTGGGCGACAACTCAAAATGCAGCGGGCGACGATAAAACGACGGAGAAGCGAAAACAACACCGATGGTGATGGGTTCGGTTTGGTGTGCAGCTGACGAAAAGAGAGCTACCATTCCCAAGGCGATGCTCGCGCGGCGGGGGCGATGCCACGTCGGCCTCGACATCAAGATAGAACACTGTGGAGGGGTCGGTGCTGCACGCATGTCCGCATGCGGGCTGGCGGAGCTTTGCATTTGATCCCTCCTCCTCACGTTGACGAACAGGTACCTACCACGCCAACTGCCGCTCTGGTCAGAACCTCGGAAACCGAGCGTGAAATGCATCGGCACATGGAGCACCAACACGGCAAGCGCGCGGAGCAAACGGAGTACGTCAGCATCGACCCGCTGTAACCTCTCACCGTGTGTGTATGCAGGAGCGCCGCGTGCAAGCAGATATCTGCGACCCGTCCTTCTCCCGTGGTTTGGCCTGATTGCTGGCAGTGCGTAGTAACCCCTCTCCTTTTGCCTCCTCCGTGTTTTTCAATTTTTGTTTTTTTGAATTGATTTCTTTTCGATTTTGGGGCTTCCTGAGAGTCGCAGAGACGCTATATTGCGAGGACTGCGGCTGTCATCCAGGGAAGAAACGTCCCCACTGTTGCGCCAGTGGTGGACCTCTGTGCGGCGGGGGCGTCCGGCGGTCACTCTCTCTTGATCGGCCCTCGCTCTTCCGGAAAATTGAATTGGTAAAATGCCTGCTTCACTGGGCACTGCGCACCTCTCTCTCTCTCGTTTCAGGTTTCAGTAAATCATGGAACGATACCTCCATTTTTAAAATAACGACAGAGGCGTGTTCCATACAAAGGGCTTGCGGGGACATTTGAGGGACGTTCTTTCTCCGTTTTTTTCATCGCTGATTTCTTTGTCACTTTCTCGTTCCTGTTTCGAACCGTGTGAGAGGAGCTAGCGGCGGGATCGACAGGACTTCGTGTATCCGGAATCGGGAGATGGTCTACGCTTGAGGACGTGGTTACTAGCCCTTGGTCCCAGAGTGCTGGCTCAGCATCGTGTCGGCGCGGCCTGTGCGCCGGAGCGAGGGTGTCGAAAGTCGACGACTACTCGAATAGCTGCTGCTGCTGTGAAACTACTCGCACAGCAGGAAGGTAGGGGGCGGAGGGGGGTAGTAAATAGTAGTATGGCCTTCTCTTCCTCCCTCCCAAGCGGTGGGGGGCGCGTTTCTCCACCCAGTCGAGGGAACCGGCAGCTGGCTAGTGCCGGCGTAATACCACGGGATAAGGTCTCTCGCATCGTTTTCCTGTCGATCTTGCTGGTAATTTACTCGGGGATAACGCTGGGACTTATCTTGTGGAACAGTCAGTCATCTGCATCTGGGGCATCTAACCCCACGGCCCCGGACGACGTCGTGGGGCTATCGCGCGACGACTCTCGCTCGAAGCTGGACCCTCAACAACCAGCGGAGGCAGGGACAGGGGGTGGGGGCAGTGATGCAGCTGGAAAATGGGAAGACACGGGGCGACGACCGCCGGGGATAGCGGCGGACGGGGGAGGTGGGGGCACAGGCGAAGAGTCGGATGTCACAAACTCAGCATCCCCTCCAAACGGCAGCAGTGCTTTGCAAAGAGTCGGAAGGGGAACCACCCAACATAACCCTCATCAAGCTGGGAAGGACGATGCCCTCGTGCATCCCGGCCAGGTGGATTCAGTGGTGAGTGACAAAATGCAATGTCGTACACCTGGCTGGTTCCGCGCTCGAAGGGGTGTCAGTCTTGGGTCTCTGGCCCAGGACTTCTTGTACGTAACCCAGAACAACGGGACGTGGCAATCAGAATACTCTGTTGTTCCATTGTGTTGCCTTTTTCATTTTTCTTGGAGGTATTTTTGTGTTTTTTTGCCTTTTTGACCCTTTTTTGGGGCAGCTCTACGTAGAGCCGTGCTGGTGCGAACACTCTCGAAAAGGCTTCGCTACGACTTCTTCAGGAGGAGATGCAGGTGTTGTTGATTTATCGGAGACTTTCACCGCAAACTCTATACATGTACACAACCGCGCGCTACGGTAAAATAAGCTACAACAAACACTGCAATACTGCGGCAGCATTACTCTACTGCTGTACTGGTAAACTGGTCCAAAATATCATGTATAAGAAATAAATTAAGGGCATAGAGACGCTCTCTCTGTGACATGTATTTGTTGTGTTCTCCGTACACAACCCGCCGCCCTATATACCCACACCCACCGCTTCGAGCATGAGTGTTCGAGTAAGATGACCTCGCATATTTTCAGGGGATTCTGCTAAATACTGGTATCAGTAGTACGTACCAGGAGCATGTCATACATAGCGCTCTTCCTTAGGAACTTACACGAAGCACTGCTGTACAGCAGCGCCCGCAGTATGTACGAAGTACCGATATTTCATTCCATAGCACGGGTTCAGCAGCAGAGCGTGTAATGGGCTATCTATACCAGGTACCAGGTACCTGGTATATATTGGGTGAAGTGGGGGAGGATACTCGTTCGTCTACATCATGTCTTCGTATAATATGATATCATATGGTACTGGTATGTACTTTTTTATACGTTCAAAGCTCTTTATGAGGTCTTTCCGCGAATCGTGGAAAGTGTACGTACGTAAGTAGTTGAGCTGCCTCCTATCAAACGGAAGTAATAATGTGTCAGGTGTCAGGTTCTAATAGCGTTTTTATTCAAGGCCCCAGACAACCGCAGGAGATACGGGGTAGACACGATAATTCTGATTGTTGTCGTATTGGACAGCGAGCGGTAGCCGATGGTAAGGACGACACGGCTCGTACTCCTGTACCCAGTACCCGGCACCGGTACGTCATGCGTTACGAGCAGCAGCAACAGCAGTAGTCTACTGACAACAGTAATTCTGTGTTAAAATACGAGTACTCACACAGTATACCAGGTACTGTATATAATGTGTATCTCTCATTTTTTGTGGGTGTCTGTTTATCCCGTCATTTCCCATTGGGCCTCGCGGCTGGAGATTCGAGGCCCGTTGAGCAACCATCAATACGTACGGTACAGTATCATATAATACAATAGAAAACCACAACACGATTCACCGGGCACGTGTTGTCGTTGCTGCCACTCTTCTACTGCTCTGTGTTCCTGTGTTATATACCACAGATACCACGTACTATATCATACGGGTAAGTGCAACAGCATGCTTTGTCTTGCACATTGCACAACAGCAATACCACGCCGCAGTAGCCGTGGCAGTAGCTGATTGTGCGTCCTGCTTGTGCTGCTGTATATACTCGCGCTCGTATTTATTTAGTGCGGTCGGTATGTAGAGCCAGCTTGTGATCACAGAGCTGTGTCTCCTAGGGTGAAGAATCAGCACGGACAATGGGTGTGCTGGGTGTCGACGAGTAGAAGAACGGTTTAATGTGAAGAACAAACACACAATGTCTCGTAGGAAAAATGAGTTGTTGGGTCTTGCTCACGGGTCTCGGCTATGAACTCGGGGCAAATGGGAGACCGAGAGACAGCAGTTATTAATAATTAAATACCGGAAATGATAACATGGTAACGGTAAAACTCCAGGGGATGCAAAACAAAGTCGCGTGCCTTACGTTTGCAGTGGATGTCATGTAGAGAAGATGTCCTTTCTTCGTTGACAAGCAGCAGAGCAACGGCGCGGCTCTTTAATTTTTCGTTGGAACCGTAGCTTAACCGTGCCCCTTGTACTACAGCTGTTGCTGTGGTTCTGCATTGAAAAGAAACAGACACCTTACTCTAATTCCAAGTTATACTCCCCCGAAACGGGACTGCTGTCCTAAAAGGGTTGGTACGTGTAACGGGTCCGTCGATGCGGAGACGGCACGCTAATAATATGTAGCTGCTGCTGGCTTTCTTTGCTGTTTCTCGACCACGAATTTTCTTGCGTTCGTTGTGTCTTGTTTTTTCGTCCCCTTCATGTTCTTGTTCTTGATCTTCGTCTTGATCTTGCTGTTTCTTCTGGTTCTTGTCGGCGTGCCCCAAGAGTAAAAAATGCGTGAGAGGAACCAGAGTCTTCTGTGTTGGTCGCCGGCGTTATGTTGCCCAGCAATAAATGCTAGGAATGTTTCTAAAGATTTGTTATTTATTATTTTGACTTACGCACGATGCCTTGCCAGTTTACAATACCCCAAACTACTACTGTAAAACTATCGTGGGATGGCGCGGTTCTGTAGGGCGAGATTGCGACAAGCTAATTTGCACGGCATTAAGCTGGGGGCCCCAGCAGTAAAAGGTGCCGCCATAACGCGGGACCTCGACTGCTGTGTACTGATTTTGCTAAATAGGTGTACTTCTGTATCATACCAGTATGATGTTGTCTTCCGCCTCGCGGGTCTATTTTATTTTGTGTTCTCTGTCTGTTGTCGGCTTCACAGTAGTCAGTGTATTATGAAATAAAAAACGTCAGCTGTGAGATCGAGGATTTCGTCGAAACTCAACTTTGCAAGCTGCGTGGGATACCTCGATCGCTTGTACTACGGGTTTTGTATAACCTAATGAGGGATGTATAGTCCTTATTGAAAATCGTCCTGTTGACCCTGGCAGCATCCAGGGGAGTCACCGACTTGTATCCTTCTGGAGGAATGATTTTAGAACACGCGCGACCGATCTATTTCTAACAATTTGGACAACTGAGTGTCAACTCCTATATAATAGGTCTATTTCACAAACACCGTTTCATTCTCCAATGAAATATAAACATACAGCACGTGCTCGAAGTATCACGCAGCTTGCAAATATGAGTATCAACCACTCAACTGGTCGAACTCACAGCTGTCGTATTATTTGCAATTTTATAAAACACTGACAATCCGAAGCGTCTACTCGTATTGCAGCATCTACGAGAGTCCACGTACATTCCTACGTTTGCACGGGCCCAGAACAAGAGGGAAAAGTATCGTCCTTCTGTCAGCAACAACAACGTAGCAGAAATCATACAGAGCAGCAGTAGTGCAGCAACAACACAACAACAACAACAACAACAACAACAACAACAACAACAACAACAACAACAACAACAACGACAATGAGAGCTGTATCAACGAGAAAGCGGTTATGTGCCACCCCGACCCGAACCCTAACCCTAACCCGAACGCTATGGAGTGACCTGTGCTTGGATGCTGTGCTTTGGAAAGTCTCTATTAATAGGTTGATTGGGCCAGTAGGATCAGGTCATACAGTAAAACCGGTACAATAATCCGTATGGGGTCACGCATGGGTTGTCACCGTATGGGGGTTCTGAATATTTTTGGTACTCGTACGTGACAAAATGTAATCGTCCGGGCATCTCATTGGAAGAGTCATGTAAAGTGAAGAACAAATGATTTAATCAGAATAGCGGCACCATGATTATTTGGGATTTTAGTATGAAAGAAGCAAACCATAGTGTAATTACCCGAGCACCCGAAGACTACATGCAGCAAGCAGTAGACAACACGGCTAAGATGCAGAGAGTAGAGAACACACGGCCGAACAAAAGCCGTTGCTGTCAATGTATGCCCCGTCCCTGCAACAATCATCGCGGCCTGTGTTCTGCCGCCAGCTGCTGCTGTACAACAGGCTGTGTCATGGTGTACCTTCCTGTGTAGGCGTATGCTCGTAAACTCCTTCTTGCTTTGAGTATATACGCAGAAGAAGCCAACTGTGGTTGACGTGTTGTGGCGTAGTTTGCTTGTGCTCGGGTACGCGCCCTTTCCTGCCTGTTGTGCTTGCTTGCTTGCTTGCTTGCTTGCTTGCTTGCTTGCTTGCTTGCTTGCTTGCTTGCTTGCTTGCTTGCTTGCT
>JAYJME010002653.1:0-13338 GCA_036873775.1 Costaria costata | reverse complement strand
CCCCCCCCCCCCCCCCCCCCCCCCCCCCCCCCCCCCCCCCCCCCCCCCCCCCCCCCCCCCCCCCCCCCCCCCAGCGAGGGTTGACGAGCTATAGCCGACGCACTGCGCGTGCTAGGGCAAGCAATGAATAAAACCAACCATATAAAAACAACAGTATATACATACTATTGATAGAGTGAGACCCACAACAAATCTCAATCCCATCAACGTCTAGATCGAGACTCTTGACTCCGAGCCTGACAAGCTACGAAACGCTTATACTACTACTACTATTAATAGTACTACTATTTTTGCTGCTATTACGGGGGACCATAGTAAATAGGACCGAATATTGTTAGCAAAAGTAGGGAAATATGCAGAATTTGGTGTCTACAGTAGGTTCTATTGTGTCTACAGTAGGCCCTATTAACTATGGACCAAATATTTTAAGCAAAAATAGGGAAATATATGGGTTTGGGTGTCTACAGTAGGTCCTATTGTGTCTACAGTAGGTCTTATTAACTATGGTCCCCCGTAATAGTACTACTATTTTTGCTGCTACTACTATTAATACTACGTTACGTCGTTCCATACAGACAAACGACGCTGCTTGCTGTATTAACCCTTTTAGCAGAAAAATGTCCCAAACTATTTCCAAGTAGTTTTGTCCCCAAAAACCGTTTCCGGCTCCAAATAAGGCCAGCCAATACCCACCCACACCCACACACCATCACATCTAACATCTATATATCTACCTGCTTCTCTAGGACCCACGTTTTGTTGAGGGCACTCTATATCTCCTAACCTTCGCGCGTACCACAACGACAACAGCAACAACAACAACAACAACAAAACAAAAACAACACACCGCCCTAAAGAATACCAAGCCTACCAGAGAGAGGCTGTTGGCGATCGAAAGTGCCGGGCACTTCACGCAGGCATCTCACACCTGCGCAGTATAATAGTAGTACGAGTAGTAGTACAGAGTATAGTATATCGCAGTGCACCATTTTACGAATAGTACCGGTTTGTCGACACACACTCACTCCTCGTGAACTCGTAAAATCCGGATTCCAATTACTGCTTGTAAAAAAAAAAACACGACAAACAATATGCACCAATATTAAAATATTACTCGTACGAGGGTAGATAGAGAGCTCTGTCTGCTACCTGGTATGTAGGATACATCAGAGCTGCTGGCGGTGTACACCGGAATACAAGAGCAAGAAGACCCCTCGAAGGTACGTCCCTACTACTGCTGTATGTATATACCAGGGTATACCAGTATTATTAATATTAATAGTAGGCAGAGAGAGAAGGAGAGCGGCCTCGACTTTCGCTCCTGCCAGGTATACTGTTTAAAGTATTAATAGTAAGTAGGGAAAATTGAAGCTTCTGACAAGTTTGGGCCTTCACAGAGAGAGATGACTAATATGGCGAGAAGGGTGACACACGACGTAGTCTTGCCACAGATGCCTAGGAGCGATTCGACGTGCTATGGTAGCTATTAATAGTAGTAGGGCAGACAGATGACATCCATTCGCGCGCACCATGCCCACCACGAGGTCGTGGTATCACCGATTAATAAGAAAGCAAAAACACGCGCTGACTGATCACATCTTGCAAAAACAATGGGGGGCGCCCTCGTATCATATACTATTAATATAATAATACGAGTATTATACCTGGTATGTAATATGGTATACATGCAATATATTACGTACTACGAGTATTGATTCAGTACTGCTGCTGTACCAGTACAGTAGTACGTAACTACGTATGATATGTATATACAAAAAAACAAGATCGGACCGCCACATATAGGACAACAACAACAACAAGCGAAAACATATCAGCATCTATCTGGTCATCATCAGCATGTTGCTTGATCATCATGCTGCTGCTGCTGCTTTTTTTTTTTGCTCGTCTCGTCTCGCGTCTCTCGTCGTCTCGTTGTTGTTAGTTGTTGGGCCTCCTACTATGCTGCAGCATGCTGCTGCTGCTGCTGCTGGAAATAGTCATAATAGCTCGTATTCACGCAAACAACAAAGTAAAGTCACAAGGCTCTCTCTTTCTTTGTCTTTCATCATGCTCTCCTCTCTGTGCGTGGTACTCTGTCTGAATGTACGTGCTCTCAGTACCTCAGGGGCCTCGCCTCGGACACGCAACCTGCTGTACGCGGTGTGCTTGCAGCAGTCGGACAGCGGGGGGGGGGGAGAATGAGAGCTGAGCGCTCTTCTTCGCCAATAATAGGGGGATGGCTCTCGCGCAAAAGAAGAAGGTGTCTCTTACCAGGTACACAAAAAAAAAAGCAGCAGCAGCACAGCGGGGCTGGACCTCTATGACCCTCTCTCTCTGCCACTGGCAAGGCCAGGCCGGAACATTCTCGAGAAACCGTATCATCTAGGCAATCTAAAACGAAAACCTAGCCACATTTGGCTGGTAATTGGTCGAAACTGCCGCTTCCCGTGGAAACGATCCGAGATAACGTTAACGACCAGCGGCCTAACTTCACGGGACTGTCACAATCAGCTAATCAACGAGCGCATACCCGCCCAGGGTTCCAGAGTTCGATGATGTGTCTCTGGGCGAAAAAGTAGGCGAGATCCCTCGACGCGCACCGTCCGGCCTGGGCCCCCGGATAATCCGCGTGCGATACTCGTACTGTGTCTGTGGTGTGTGCCCCCCGACAGTCCGCGCTGAATCGCGCCCCCACGAAACAGTGATGGCCAGAGCCCGAATCCGATGAAGAAAAAGACGAAGACACCGCAGATCCAACAATGAGTATTATTGCTGACCGGTTCGGACTCTGTACGGGTACCGTCAAAAAATATAAAATATAAAAATTAAGTCATGTTACATTGTCTGCTGCTGCTGCTGCTGCTGCTGTTCGCATACTATTAATACTTACAGCAGTAACTTTAACTGTTGTACTACGTACTCTGTTTACTTAAACTGAAGAAACTACTGCTGCTGCATCTTGCCGGACTACAGCTACTACGTAGCTGCTGGCATTGTTTGCTTGTTGGTTTTTGTTGTGTATATTATGTGGCCACCGCGCATTCTCTCCTCTCTCCTCGCATCAGACCACAAAATTTCGGACAGCGTGTGAGTGTGCTCTCGCTTCTGGCTTCTGACGCACCTGAAACGCGCTGTTTTTGGGAAGTTTTGGATGGGGTGCGTGGTGAGTGGTGCGTACCGAGACATCCTATTCGCCACCCGGCCCGTTGTACAATTTAATAACGTTTCGTTCGGGAAAACTGTTCTAGGATCTCCGGTCTGCCTTCGAACGGAGTCGAAGTTCATCGTTCGCTGCCTACCACCACAACCACCACCGCTTGTAGAATAATACGCATGATGATCAGCATGATGTATGTTCTACCCGAGGGCAGCATGATGCGCATGGAGCGGTCGCTCTGTGTTTTTCTTGTCAGGCAATCTCGGATATCACACGAGTAGTATATACAGCAGCAGCAGCAACAACAACAGCAACAGCAGTAGTACTCGCCGGGGGCTTTGTACAGTCGGACACGTAGCGCTGGCGAGCAAGTAAACCATCCGTCTGTAAAACAGGCATGCATACGGTAGTATACTCGTACAGAGTATGAATATATCATACTCAGCCGTATCAATATAGCAGCATATTTTATGTCCCGGTCTGGTTTGCATGATGATGAAACTTTTTTCATTTATTTTCCACGGTCGTTCGGACCTCGTGTCTCGTGCTCCATCACACAGCAGCAAGCGGCAGTTACTTGGTACCAGCACTTTCTTTTTATAATTTATATTTTCTACGAGTACAGAGTACTTCCTTTCGATTTGGTTTGGTTTGGTTCGGTTCGTTTCGTAGCTATGATATCGTTTCCTTTTCTCGTTACTTTTTTTTGTTTGGTATAATGTACAGTCGCCTCGGTGTCCTGTTGCCAGGCGTACAACGCATGCATGTTTTTCGCCTGAGGTGTACGATTTGCTTGAGTTTCTTTATGTTTGCGTACAATTCCTTTGTTTATTTTCTATATTTAATTTCCCGAGGTAGCTATTGATACTCAGAAGGTATTCTTCCACTCCAGAGCTATTGGAGTCTGTCATATGACCACGGACTTGATTTTAAAGACGTGAAAACAGCAACAACAGCAGCAACAACAACAACAACAACAAGCGAGAATAACAACGAAAACAACAACTGGGAAAAGGCAGAAGAAACACAGGCCACCAACAAACAACAATAAAAAGTATCGTAAGCGAACAACAACTAACTGCCCCCGCTGCTGCTGGTTTAGCTGCTGTGTGTTCCTACTCTCTCTTTTAGTCCAATAAATTATCCCATCAACGTACAACAGCAACAACAGCAGCAAGCAGTACGAGTATTAATAATATACGAAGTATCGCACTCGTAACGTGAGCACAAAGCCCTCTCTCTCTCGTTCTCTCGTTCGACGTTCGTTTGGTTTTGTGTTTATTTTAGATCCCGTTCATGTTTATTATTATTCATGTTTATTGATATAAATATTTGTTACTGTCGAGCAGGGCAATCGTTGCCCTGCTGTTCCCTAGGTGTTACCATTCAATAGTTTCGTTGTTTTGTGTTGTTTTTATGACACCTGGTACATGATACAGCAGCGCGGAGCGTACGCTCGTCGAACAACGACACGACGGTCGCGAGCGAACCATCGACGGTCGTCACTACTTCTGTAAGAATACGTACGTACGTACTCTCGTTGTTGTTGCGGTCAGTCTACGTGTTGAATTTACAATGTAGGCTACATACAGCGGTCAGTCAACGCCTCAGCAGCTGTACGCTTACCTGCACTGCAGTGCAACAAGATTTACGCCAAGATGTCAAGAGCCTCGAGCGTGTACAAACGCTATCATCGCAGCGCTGCGTGGGACGTCTCCCCGTACAACTCTGCTGTGGAAGCTCAACAAGACAGGGAGTTCAACATTCCTAAGGAGCATTTTGACATCTCAAAACCGAAAGGGGTCGTGGACCCTGAACTGTGAAACTTGAGAAACCTGATGCAACGTGAGTGAGAGAGCGTGAGCGCGTCTTGAGCCTTACACAGGCATCCGTGCTGTACAGCTGCACGATTGCTGTGTGAGAGCCCTGAACGACTGCGACTACACTCCGTTGACATCGCATCGTCGCTCACCGCTTGCTACTGCATGCGACGACGAGTTTCCTCGATACCTTCGACGAAACAAAAACAACGAGGAGAGTAACAACGTGAGCAAGTTGTATGCTCGTACGAAGGGTCCTACATACTACGTAGGCATCCATCACAACTGCTGCACTGCTGCGGTTCGGACTGCAAATGCCGTGTGAGAGACTTTCTACGGCTATGTTACTCGTTGAGGTGATATTGCCACCTACTGCTGTTCAACACTGCGACAAATATTATATAGGAGCTGTGAAATATCACCTCTGCTTCGTCTAATCATAGGCGAGGACCAAAATCTCGATAAAACATCGAGTACCACTGTTGTACGCTGTTACACAGCAACTCCACATCACAACCCGGCATCGCTGAAGGTTATAAGCTCTGCTGAAGCGTAGTCCATATCGTGGATCGTTAGCCTCGGTCACGCAGAGCAGCAGCAGTATAGAAGTCAACTCCCGATAAGCACTTGCAGCTGTCTGTCAAAGGAGCACTGGACTTCAAAATTTCCAAAAGGACCACTGTGGGCCCAGGGAAACTTATTGGACAGTCGACACAACGTCGATTCATCGTAAATAGATCGAGGACCCAAAAAATGTTGATCAAACGTCTAGTAGTATCACTGCTGTACGCTGTTCAAGGCAACTCCACGACAATCCAGTATTGCTTGAGATTAGGAGCTCTGCCTATAGCGTCCCAGGTAGTCCATACCGTGGGTCCAAGCGGCAGCATTTTTGAAGCAATTCCCGGCAGTACACATATCTGCCTGTTAACGGAGCCCTGACTTCACAGCTTTCTGGGAGAACAACCCCCGTGTGATCATCGAGGAGGGACCTCTGGAAAATATAAAAATCTCGACTTTGCTTCGAGTATATAGCTCTGCTTGGCGTTATTCCACTAGCTATATCAAAGCATCTCCCGGCCATTGTTACCTGCTAACGGAGCTTTGCTTTTCTATCTACCGGTATCTGTGAAGAGGAGCTCGTGTTATCTTCTTCAAGAATTTTATACGTAATACTGCGGTATCATACATACTACTCGTACGGAAAATTGAAAGGCTTGGGATTCCTGAGCATCGCACATACGACAGCGAAGCACTGCTGTATCATACGTACGGGAATTGAAAAGCCTCTGCAATGCCGAGCATTGTGCGGCAGCTACTCCAAGAAGATACTGCTGTATCATACCGTACTACTGCTGTAGTACTATACAAGACCGCTTGGCCAAGTACAGCCTATCAGCATAGGGTATAACAGCGGCAACCTTGCCAACGCCATTCAAGGACTCGACACGTTCGACGGCAGGACGCGTGGAAGTTTCCGAGACTGGCATAAGAAGCTCGCGGTAGTCCTTGGCGTAACGCGCCGAGACATCGTAAGCTTGATTAAGGGACGGACTCGACCGACCGAAGACTCGGCCGGCACGGGGATCGCCCCTACGCTTCCTTTCACGCTTGGAGCGCAGGCTACTCTCGACCAGAACATCGCTGGGTACGATGGGGCCAACGAGGACCTCTACGCGGTTCTCTTCCTGCTATCGGACTAGCCGGCGTCCCTTTGCGTTCTCAAGCACGAGGACGAGACTGGGATCAGGGGCAACGGGCAGAAGGCCCTACAGGAGCTGGTGACCAAGTACAACAAAGTCACGGACGAAGTCGTCCACGCAACCATGGAGCGACTGGTCAACACCAGTATGGAGCTCGGCCAAGATCCGGACGACTACTTCACCGAAAAGGTTTCGCGAGCTCTGAACTCGAAAAGGGCCATCCCATTTCCGATTGGAGTTTCAAGGATATCTGGGTCCTGGGTTCACTGCGGAGTACAAGGACATCAAGTTGATGATGTACCGCGACCCTACCTTCGACATCGACCAGATGCAAAGCACGATGCGCTATCTGTACCTTGACGGCCTATCACGAAACGACGGAGCAAAGGGATCGATCGCTGGTCGTGGCATCGTCATGACAGCAGAAACATCAACCTGCTGCAACTGTGGCAAGAAGGGGCATTGCGCGAGGGGATGCCAGAATAGGACAATGACATCAAAAATAGCAAGTCTACTGGCGCCCACGACAAGCAGAAGAGTAGGGAATCTTCCAAGGGCAAGGCAGCATCCAAGGTTGGAGCTGGGCACAAGTGGTGTTCAGTACACAAGACTACCTCTCACGACGGCATGGAATGTTACGCGCAGGGGGCGCCACGCCCGTCGAAGAACGACGGCGTCCACATCATCGGTACTGAGCGCGAACTCACCTCCTGTCAACGACGACGAGAAGTCTTCCAAGTCCGACAAGGGATTTGCTTTTAGGGGACTGGTTGAAGGCAACGGCGAAAGGGGTTTTCACCCCCAAGAGCGACAGGTTCACGATTACTGTGGGCAGCGGCACGTCGGACCACTTGGTAGACTGCACGACAGCATCAGGGGCTACAAGAAGCTGAAGGAGCCGAAGACCATCGTCACCGCCGGTAACGCGACTGTATTCGCGACGGCAACTGGTACTATCTGGGGATACAGCATCGACCAGGCTGAACAGCATCTTCCAGGTCGAATCTTCGCCATGATTGTCGCTGGATTGGGACGCAACTTCTTCTCCTCCGTCAAGACAATGAAATCGGGGGCAAGCACCTTCCTCGAGACAGAAAACCCCCACTTGCAGTTTGATAGCAACACGTCGCTTCCGCTGAACCAACACCTGGAAGACAAGGGTCTGTGCTCGTACGACGTGTCTCTTCGCGCCCTGGGTGGCACGATTGAGACGACACCAACAACGCCCCAACAGAACGGGGTATCCGAGCGAGGAGGACATACGTTCGCGGCAACGTGCATGCTAAGGAGCGGTAACAACACGCCTGAGGAGGCCACTGTCGGGGAGACGAATCGCCAATGTGCGCAAATCCAGGACAGCACGCCTGAGGAGGATTCTGTAGCAGAGATGGAGCACCAACGAGTGAAAATCCAGACGCAACAGCACGCCAGCAACCTGGAAGAGGACAAGTCATCGACAACAGCCGGAGTGTCATCGACAGGAGCTGTAGTATCCTCACCAGGGACTGGAACGCCATCATCAGGAGCCACAACTCCATCATCAGAGAATGGAACACTACTGCAAGAAGCTGAAGTATCGTCATCATCAGGAGTCACAACTTATGTTTCACCCGGGGACGCACCTGTTGCCTCGCCCGGGGTCGAATCTTTTACTTCAGCTGGAGTCACACCGGATACACCGCATCACGAGACTGCCAGTACGAGAGCCAGTCCAAGCGTCGAGGAGACTTTGGAGAGCTCGCACACCAAGAGAGCATCGGGGGCAGACCCCCCCCCGGCCACGTGTGTGGATTTCGTCTACACCGATAGAGACCCATTTCGGGTCTCGGAGGAGGGAAACTGGGTGATCAAAATCCCCAACAAAGCACTAAGGTGTCATCCACTCCCCGGAGCAGCATCATCCTTGTTTCCGGCGCAGCATCACCCGGACTCACTGGATCAGCATCCTCCGGGATCATCGGAGCATCAGCATCTGGGATCATCGGAGCATCAACGTCTGGGATCACTGGAATCAACATTATTTGGGGTCACCGGATCGTCAGCTGGATCAACATCACCTGGCATCATCCGGGCATCAGCTGAGTCACCACCGCCTGCTTCACCAGAGGTCGAGCCAGCTGATCGTGAGCTATGTCTGACTCGCGCCTCCACACGAGCCGAGTCTAAATGAAAGACCAACCGTCAGAAGAAGGAGGTTCACACCTTTGCCATAGCGGAAGAACAACCGTGGGCAAACCCTGCGGCAGAACCTGCAGGTTCCACACATGAGGACAGAGAGCCACTAGTGACTTCTACGGCCTTCGTGGTGTACACTCGCAAGCCAACTTCAGGCTTCCTCTTCTGCCTGGACGGAGCGCCCATCAACATCGGGACCAAGCAGCAGACACTGGCTGCTTGATCAACAGTGGAGGCGGAGCTGATGGCGGCAATCAGTTTTGAGGGAAAGGAAGTTACCTACCTCTCCAACTTCAATGCAAGTTGAGCCTGAAATCCTAAGCAGGATAACCGACCAAACACATCGGACAACCACCGGCGCCTACACCAAGGTCAAGCCACTGGAAGCGTGGCGTGCATCATCTCCCTTGCGGAAGCTGTAGAGTGTTGCATGTTTAATTTGTACGGGGCGGGCAGATACCCAAATCTTTGGTCGACGAACAGATCGGAGTTTCGTTGTATGGTAGCGTATCCCGTCCGTCTTCCCTGCAGTGAAGCAACGGCCGGTGTTGTGCAAGTTTGCGATAAATCGCAGTCAGTACCAAGTAAGGGTACATCGCAACCAAGTCGAATTAGTTTTTTTCGATTGGGTAGTTGAATGGAAGATTTGACTACGTCATCTCCAGTACTTCAGAATGTATGGCAGGAGGATCCGTCACCTGGATGAGCACGAACCTGAGATTAACATACACGGGAGGTGATCTCTCTCTAAAGACAGTATATCTTGTTGCAGCTTTAAACAGCTGGTAGTGTCCATTTGTTCCTTTGTTTGTTTTTGGGCGGCAGGAACATTTGTCGTCTGTTCACTTCTATGCTTGTTGCGGAATGATGAACATATTCACTGGTTTAGACTAATACAAATATCTTATATTGCTTTGTCGTTTAACTGACTGGAATGTAGTTCACTTCTGATGATTCTAGTATTGTGAACGGATAGCTTAACTTACATAGGACATGCGGAAACACGCACAGTAGCAGAGCAGGACGCTTTATATCCGCTCGTTTTTGTGTAAACCCCGCGGGTATCGTATGATAGCAGGATGAGTTGGCTCTATGATATGTAATGTGCAGTATGTGAAACATGTTCCCCGCAACAACTAGCATCGTTGCATCGTTGTTGCGTTACTTTTTGGAAATATGGCATGTAACGCAGAAGTAACAAGTACATTGCTACAAAGTTGGGTTCGTAGTTCAATCCAATTCGATGTGTTAAAGCAATCGAGGGGTCGTATTAGACATGACACGTACGACAGTAGTCAGTATCATGTTGTCGCTGCTTGATAACACAGAATCCTCTGATACATGTAGCTCGTACTACATCTTCAGTACGGAGTCAGTATCTATTCATCTAGGAAGTAGAGCTGATCTGTTCCATATCACTGTTTTCAGGTGATATACGCGAGCAAGCAGTAGGCAGCAGGTCTACACCACTGCTGCTGTGTACTTGTACACGTAGATACCAGGTAGCGAGTAAGTCTCTACAGAGTAGCATCTTGGATATATGATAAAGAGCAGTTTACAGTCTACACCATGTCCAATACATGTAATGCGCACGTACTGGTACACATGGAGAGGGACTATCTTCAGTATCCCTCCGGGACCGGTAGCACAGTAGTGTTGTTGAAGTAACAATATAGGCTGCATAGGGTCATGAGTCCATACCCTAAAACGACATCGGTCGTTATCGGAAGACTAGGGTTCCATCGCAAGTAGGGTCTTCCCCTTTTGTTTTCTAGCGGATTTCAAGGGTCTTTCCCTCTTTCGTTTTCGAGCTACGAGCAGCGCAACGCTCACACCAGCTCACTTCTCTTCTTCTCCTCTTCTTCTCCATCGTCTACTTCTACTGGGAGTTTAATCAATACACCGGCCTTGGGCCTTACCATCATCATCATGGACCTACACGGACATTGTTAAAAACACGAGAGAGCCTGAAGCTCTATTTTGAGCAAGTTCACCTGGCAGTGAACTAAAGCGTTTTGCCTCGCCGGATTTCCATCTACACACAGCGGCCAGTCCACGCCTCAGCAGCTGTACGCTTACTTGTGTACTACAGTTCAAACAAGCTTTACGCCAAGAAACTATGCTAGTGATGATGCTGGTGAGGGCACACAAAAAAAACCTGTGAGCCTGGACGCCGATTTTGCGTTTCTTTAGCGCATGCGCCCACTGCTGTACTGCAGCAACCGGCCCCACTCCGCACACTGCCACTCACTTACTCGTACAGGTTATCCCGCCTGTGCCAAGCGATTTTACCGACATTACTGCAGCAACCGGTCCTATTAATAGTCAACCGGCACTACTGAGGGACCCCCAC
Organism: Costaria costata; assembly: GCA_036873775.1. Lineage (NCBI taxonomy): Eukaryota > Phaeophyceae > Laminariales > Agaraceae > Costaria > Costaria costata. The sequence goes on along the minus strand of JAYJME010002653.1, from coordinate 2,130 downwards.
TACTCGTACTCTACTACTACTACTACTACTACTACTACTACTACTACTACTACTACTACTACTACTACTAATACTACTGCTGCTGCTGTACTCCTGAATATGCGCGAGACTCGCCCCGCAACCTTTAGGGTATTCATATTATTATTATTCTCGTCGTGTGGTCCCAGTGCCTCAGGTCAACCAGGCATCAACCAGCAGCATGATTATCATCCGATCGAGTAACAGCTGAATTCATCAAGCAGCAAGCAGCAGCAAAGGGGCAGCAGCAGCAGCAGCAGCGCCAGCACATCAGCACCCGATCGATGATTGGTGTGCCTCGGACGTTGGACTGTACGACCACTGCATGCATCAGCAGCACAGCACAGCACAGCATAGCACAGCAGCAATTATTATTTACTGCTGTAGGTATACTTCAGTATACCGGTACGTGCCTGGTATATGCCATATAATATGATACAATACCATACCTGGTATGTTCTATCATACCAGGTATATACTTACCATATAGTATGTATAGCATGATATATCTAGGACGAAGTTATATAATACTGGTACGAAGTATGTGTGAAGGACAGGTTTTGGGAAAGGTTCGCAGAATGATCGATCGTCACACATGTAAGATAGGAAGATACATCAGTAGTTACCAACTATCCGAGAATCTTTCGATCTATCGGCAATCATCGGATCATTACGATACCGACAAGCCGGGGTTATGCCGAAGCGAGACTTCACGGTTTGCTCGAGCTGACATTCTCTCTCTCTTTTCCTTGCCGACAACGCAAGGGAGGCACTCCCCTCGCCCCAAATATAAAGGAAGAAAACTGCAGCCTTTGGTAGCAGGTCAAAGCTACCACGTCACGGGGGTCTTCACGGGATTAGCAACCTCCACATTGGCGTCGACGATGAGATTCGAGCTCACGCGGGCAAAGCTCATCGTGCGGCCACACTCAGCTGTATGTTGAGTGTGTAAATGGGGGCACCCGTAAAGACTCCGAATTTACAAAGCTGTTAACATGAAACGAACCAGTGTATAAAGTTCTACTACTGGCTTGTGTTTTTAAACACGCCAGGAGAAGACGAATTACTGACACAAGTAAGTTTAGTGAACGATTCATGTACTACAACTACAATGCTCCAAATACCTTTCCACCATATATAATACCGTTCCCTGACTGAATAGTCGCCAAATCCTTGGCAAAGAGGGAGTTGTGGCGCATGAAGAGGGGGGTATTGTGGAGGACAGGTTTTGGGAAAGGTTCGTAGAATGATCGTCACACACGTAAGATTGGAAGATACATCGGTAGTTCCAACTATCCGAGAATCTTCAGCTCTATCGGCAATAATCGGATCATCGTGATACCGATAAGCCGAGGTTATGCCGAAGCAAGCCTTCACGGTTTGCTCGAGCTGACACTCTCTTTCCTTGCCGATAACCCAAGGGAGGCTCTCATCCTCGCTCGAAATTTAAAGGAAGAAGGCTGCAGCCTTTGGTAGCAGGTCAAAGCTACCACGTCACGGGTCATCACGGGAATGGCAACCTCCAGATATGTGTGTGTTTGTATGTAACACATATGATATTGTTATTGTTATTATGATTATGATTATTATTATTATTATTATCATTATTATTAATATTATTACTATTTTTATTGTGTTTGCCCTCCGACAATGTGCAGTATGACCTTCAAGTCAACCACTCGCAAATATTCCAGACAGAAGAATAAAACCAAGGAAAACCAAAGAAAAAAGTGAACCAACCCAATAATTCTAACTTTCCTCTGTACCTACTTCCATCTTAACATCGATCCATCTTGCTTACTAAATATATATCATAGCATGTAGGACACATAATATAATACTGTTATTAGGCTTAGTTTGGGTAGGCGATTGGTTAACCTTTTGCCAGTAGTGTTATGGTAGTGTTATGGTACACTGCTTTGTTGGACGGTAATTACGCAGTAATTACCTACGGGATCCTATTCGTATTACTTGGGAGGCATGTCTGGATAGGAAAACAGGGGTTTACAGGGCGAGGCAACGAGACCTCTCTTCTGTCTCATCGTGACGGAAAGGAATAAAGGTTATCTTCTTCTATCTCTCTGAACAATCAACACACGTGAGTGGCAACGC